>PVKE010024249.1:0-23961 GCA_004027555.1 Craseonycteris thonglongyai | reverse complement strand
TGAGGTCATTTAACTGTGTCTGGGTACTTTGCCAGCATTGAGTGAGCTCTCTGAGTGTCTTGATTAATGCAGCCCTGAATTCTGTTTCACTTAGATTTGATTCCAAGTGTGCAAGGTCCTTTACTAAAGACTGCCCCTGATCTTCTGGTGGGGCTTTGGATTCTGAGGTGTGCATTGTGTTTAATGTGGTTTATTTTGCTGTAGGCATGAGTCTGTTTTCCCTCTGGGGGTTTGCCTATCAGATGGGTTTCTCTTTATTTTTTCTTTTGGGCTCAGTTGTGGGAGAAGGAGATTTTGGGAGAGGGTTGGGGGAAGCAGACAGCTTCTGTGTCCTGGGGCACTTCAGGTTGCTGTCTTAGCTGTTAGATAGCAGGGTTGTAAAGGTGTGGCCAGGGGTGGGGGCATGTGAGTAGGAGCTAGGGAGGGCCTGAGACACTATAGCAGATTCCTCTTTCAGCAAGGGGGCTGGTGGTTCAGTGGGGGCGGGGCGCAGGAGCTCTGGTCTTTCCTCTTCCTGGCTGCCCCTCCTTCAATTGTATCTGTAAGGCACTCCCGCAGGGCAGCACTTGGATGGGCTGGGGCTTGGCAGTGGCCCCGGTCGGCCGCGCATCCCGCGCACAGGCAATGACACTGCTGAGATCAGGCAGGCAGCCCAGTTGGGTGAGCGGTCCGCCACACCCCCGAGGCCCGGTGGGTGGGACGCCAAAAGCCCAGCTGCGCGCTCTCGAGTAGGCAGCAGTGCTGCCGCGGCCGGGTGAGCAGGGCGCCGAAAGCCTGTCCCGCGAGCAGGCAGCGGTGCTGCGGCAGCCCGGCGAGCAGGGCGCCAAAAGCCCTGTAGCGCACCGGCGAGCAGGCAGCGGCGCTGCGGGGCGGCCTGGTGTGCGCACGCAGTGATGCGCAGCGGCCCAGTGGGCGAGGTGCCAAGAGCCCAGCCGCGCACTTCTGCGCAGGCAGAGTCACTTCTGCGCAGGCAGAGTCGAAGCAGCGGCCTGGTGAGCGGGGCACCAAAAGCCCAATTGCGCGCTGGCAAGCAAGCAGCGGTGTCACTGAGGCCCGGTGGGCGGGGCGCCAAAAGCCCAGCTGCTCGCTGGTAGCCTTGCTGCGGAGGCCTGGTGGGTGGGGCGCCGAAAGCCCAGCGCGCACAGGCCGTAGCTCGGGCGGCAGCCGCTCTATGCTCCCGGCTCTGTTGAGACCACCGGATTCACTCCAAGCACATCCAATGCAGCTATGCCCACTCAAGCCCCAGCCCTCACTCCAAGAGCCCTGTCCTCAGAAGGCGCTCCCTCACAGTCAATCTCCTCCGTAAATCAGGGGTGCCGAGCTGTTGTGGGCTGGCGCCCCGCTCTCACCCCGCCCGCCGGGAAGTGCAACCCCCCTGCTCCACAGTCTCTGTTCCACTTTAGGCTCTGTGATCTGATTAGGGCACTGTTTGCTGTCCCTTGAGTTCAGATGTTAAATTGTCCACAGTCTTGTGGGGCTTCCACGCTCTCTAGGTCTCGGCTTCCAGCCCGCCCTCGATCCAGCTCCACTTTGACCGTAGTCCCCCAATCCCCCTGTGCTTTTGCCCGCCCCGGGCCGCGCTCCGAGTCTCTGTCCCTGAACCGCTGCTTCCCTTTTCCTCTCCCGCTCTCCCCTTTTTTCTCTAACCTTTGTGTGTTGTTCCGCGTTGTGTGGTTCTCTTAGTTGAGGTTTCTTCTCAGGGTTTCTTCCCCTGTGGAATCCCCTATGCTCACAAGGCCCTTCCCAGGCAGTTATCGGCGTTCTCCTCTCATGCCGCCATCTTGGATCTCCTCCAAGATTGTCTCTTCTAAATCAATACTTTAAAAATCCACAGTTAAAAAATGTACAAAAGATTTGAACAGACATTACACAAAAGACTATATACAAAAAGCTATCATCTTTAGTCACCAAGGAAATGTGAATAAAAACCTCACACTAGAATGGCTCAAACTAAAAGTCTGCCAACACCTAACACTGACGAGACTATGTAAACTAAACTGTCAGATTTTACTGATGGGAGTATAAAATGATACATTCATTTTGGGAAAAAGTTTGGCAGTTTCTTACAAAGTTAAACATTGATCAGCCCTATAACCTAACATTTCCACACTGAAGAATTTACACAATAGAAATAAAAATAATATGTTCACAAAAAGACTTGTACAAAAATATTTTTAGTAGTTTTATTCATAATAGTTCTAAAATGGAAACATTTCCATTTATTAATACAAAAAATGTATAAACATCTTTAAAAAGGAATAAACAATATGTATTGAAATTGTCATACTCAATATGTAGCAATAACAAAAGATAAATACAAGTCACATCTGACTTCTGTAATTATAAGAGGTGCTCAAAGTGGTTACCATCAGCCTCCAGACACTTCTGATTACAGTGAACTACTGCTTGAGCAACATAGACTAGTGTCCACTTGTATTGCCACATACATGCCATTTCAATTTGCCATGCGTCACAAACTTATGAATGCATGCAGTTTCTAGGCATTTTGAAGGTTCTGTTGCATAATCACACCTCTATTGTCATTCTTACACACCGTTCTTGAATTTGATGCCACTTCAAAATGGTCTTGAGCTCCTCAAACGACAACTTTGATTCTGCCATTTTCTTTGCTTGTTCGGCCAGTCGCATGGTGACACTAGCATTCATTTGATTCATGATTGTCATACTAAATATTGCTACTGTAATTCAATTCAACTTCAAAAAGTAATACATAAAGATAACATCTCTTAAAATGTGTATATATATTTTGGGCACCCCTGATGTAATAAATTGTGGTATTTTTATACAATAGAGTCTATTTGTTGCTCAGCAATAAAGAGGAGCAAGTTATTGTTATATTTAAGAGTGTGGATGAATCTCAGAGACCTTATGCTGAGTGAATAAAGCCAAAAACAAAAGGGTACATACTGTATGATCCCATTTGTATGAAGCTCAGGAACAGGCAAAACTAGTCTATGGTAATAGAAATGAGAACAGTGGCTGTCTTTTGCATATGGGGATTCACTGAAGGGGGGCATGAGGAACTTTCTGGAATATGGAAACACTCTATATATTTATCTTGTTGGCAGTTACACAGTTGGATATATTTATCAAGACATATCAAATTATACACTTAAGAGCAGTATATTTTACTGTATGTAAATTTTTACCTCAGTTTTAAAAAAATAAGATACTGTGTTTACAATTTCTTGTGGATCTGTATTACCTCAAAATAATAAGTTCAAAAAAGTATACTATGTTTTTTATTTGTTGAAATTTCTAGGGGCTGCCAGGATAGCTCAATGTTTGAGAGCTTGCCTTGCAATTGTGAGGACTGGGTTCAATTCCCAGCCCGGGCCTGTGCAAACCCATATGCTGAACTGCAGTGTAACTGGTAACCACTGGGATGGCTCAATGGCAAAGGTTCTTGCCTTTCGTGTGGGAGGCCCCCAGTTCAGTTCCCACCTCACGTGACCCCACATCCACCTGTGTGGAATGAGACCATATCACAACTAATGATGTACAACTATGGAGACCACTCTGGGCGGGCTCTCTGTCTCTCTCTCTCTGTCTTTCTCTCTGTCTCTCTCTCTCTCTCTCTCTCTCTCTCTCTGTCTCTCTGTCTCTCTGTCTCTCTCTCACAAAAACAAATAAATCTTTAAAAAGAAAAAAATAAATGTCTAGAGACTTACTTTATGGACTGTATGTGCTTAATTTCTATAAATGCTTCATGTGTACCTTCAAAGAATATGTAGTCACTATTGTTGGGTTCAGTATAGATTACTAAGGTTGAATCTGTTAGTTGTGTTGTTCAAATCTTCTGTATTTTTACTTAATTTGGGGGGTGAGGCTTGTTCTATGAGTTACTGAAAGACGTGTGTTGAAATATTTTACAATCTTTATAATTTTGAACATATTAATCATAGTATTATAGAATATATCCTATGACTGTATTTGGGCCACCACAGTGTCTGTTTTTATTCTCTCTTTCTTTCTTGAATTTATGTTCTGGTATACCCAGTAATCGTTGACTGGATATAGGACATTTTGTATAAAGAATCATAGATACTGTAGATTTGTCATGTTCAACCTGTGGCCCAGGACAGCTTTGAATGTGGCTCAATACAAATTCTTAAAATACCATGAATATGACTTTACTCATATGTGTAATATAAATCTGAAAGCAGCAAAGAAACAAAAACATAGGAACACAGCTAAAAGTTTAGTGGTTATCTGACGGTAAGTGGGGAAGGAGATGGGTGATGAGAGAAGGGGAGCCAAATATATGGTGATGTGTGGTGAACACATAATGCAACATATAGATGAGGTACTATAGAATTGTACACCTGGAACCTATGTAATTTTTACTAAATGATGTTATCCCAATAAATTTAACCATTTTAAAAAAAAAAAGAGAGAGAGAGAGAGGGGAAGAAAAAAATCATGAGATTTTTTGCAACCCCTTTTAAAGCTCATCAGCAGTTGTTAGTGTTAGTATATTTTATGTGTGGACCAAGACAGTTCTTTCAGTGTGGCCCATGGAAGCCAAAAGGTTGGACACTGCTGCTGTAGATGATGGTATCTTTCTCCAGAGGCTTCTTTTGCTTCTGAGAGGCAGTTAGAGTAGGGTAGACCTTCTTAATCCAATGAGGTACTGAACTGATTTAAGAAAGGCTTACTGTAGTTCTTTTTTGAGGAGAGAGGGGAAGGGCTTTAATCATAGGATGTAACCCGCAGAGTTCTAACTAAAAGTAGGGATATTTATTTGGGCTTTTCCTTTTTGGGGTATGCCCTGAACTCTAATTTTCATTCCTCTAGCATCATGAAACTGAAAAGCTCTATGTAATTCCCCAGTCTCTTAGTGCTGCTTTTGGCGTGATTAACACTGTTTATCAAGTAGCAAATGCTTAGAGAGGAAGAATGTCCAACTCGCTTCTCTACCCTTGCCTTCTCATAATCTCCTCAGACTGCCTTGAGAAGAAAAGTGGTACCATGACTTGCCTCCATTTTATTTCTTAACCCTAAGATCTTGGCCTCTTAGGTCCTGGTAGCCTTGGTAACACTTTCATGTCTTTAAACAGGTTTTGGGTGGGGTTTTTTTTTAATATTATAAACAATTTTTCAATTACAGTTGACATACCGTACAATATTGTATTAGTTTCAGCTGTATAACATAGTGATTATTCATATAACTTTCAAGGTGATCACTCTAATAATTTTAGTACCCATCTAACACCATACATGATTAATACAATATTATTGACTATATTCTTTATGCTATATTTTATATCCCCCTGACTATTTTGTGTCGACCCATTTGTACTTCTTAATCCCTTCCCCTTTTTTTTCACTCATACCCCCCAACACTTCTTTCATTTTGCAACCCTCAAAATGTTCTCTGATCTATGAGTTTGTTTTCTGTTTTGTTTATTCATTTATTTTGTTCTTTGGATTTAATATATAAGTGAAATCACATGGTATCTATCTTTCTCTGACTGACTTACTCCACTCAGCACAGTACCCTCTTGGTCTATCCATGTTGTTGCACATGGCAAGATTTCATTTTTTTTTTCCTATGGCTAATTAATACCCATTGCATATATGTACCACCATTTCTTTATCCATTCATCCATTGATGGACTCCCAGATTACCTCAGTATCTTGGCTACTGTAAATAATGCCACAATGAACATATGAAAGCACATGTCCCTTTGAAGTAGTGTTTTTTTGGGTTTCTTTAGATGAATACCCAGAAGCGGGATTACTAGATTCTTCTTACTCTCTTGTTATATCTTTGTTTTAAATTCTTTTTTGTCTGGGATAAGTATTGCTATCCTCTCTCTATATTTTAATAAAATATCTTTTCTCATCTCATTACTTTCAGTCTGTATGTATCTGTTGATCTGAAGTGAGTCTCTTTTAGGCAGCATATGTTAAGAGTCCTGTTTTCTTATCCATTCAGCAACTTTATCTTTTGACTGGAGAATTTAATCCATTTACATTTAAAGTAATTGTTGATAGATATATCATTATTACAGTTTTATTACTCATTTTTAAAATCTTTTTTCCCCATCTTAAAGAAGTCTCTAACATTTTTTATAATACTGGTTTGGTGGTGATGAACTCCTTTAGTTTTTTTTTAGTATGGGAAGTTCTTCATCTGTCTCAATTCTAAATGATAGCTTTGCTGAATAAAGTAATCTTAGTTGTCTTTTCTTTTCATCACTGAATGTTTCATGCCAATCCCTTCTGGCCTGCAAAGTTCCTTTTGAGAAATCAGTTGATGGTCTTACGGGAGCTCCCTTGTAGGTACTGGTAACTAACTGCTTTTCTCTTGCTGCTTTTAAGATTCTCTGTTTTTAACCTTTGACATTTTAATTACAATGTGTCTTTGTGTAGGCCTGTTTGGGTTCATCTTGTTTGGGACTCTGCATTTCCTGGCCTTATATATCTGTTTCCTTTGCTAGGTTAGGGAAATTTTCAGTCATTATCTCTTCAAATAGGTTTTCAGTTTCTTGCTCTTTCTTCTCCTTCTGGTATCCCATGAAGTGAATGTTGTTATCCCTGAGGCCCCTTAAATAAACTATCCTCATTTTGTGGATAATTTTTTCTTTTTGCTATTTTAATTGGGTGTTTTCTGCTGCCTTATAAATCACTGATTTGATCCTTTGCCTCATCTAATCTGTGATTTCCTCTAATGTATTTTTTTTTAAGATTTATTTTATTGTTTTTGACAGAGAGACAGAGAGAAGAGGAAGGGCCCAGAGCAGTCTCCATAGTTGTATATCATCAGTTTTTGACATGGTTTCATTCCACACAGGTGGGCGGGGGCCATGCAGGGTGGGAACCAGACCAGGGGCCTCCAGCATGGGAGGCATGCCCCCATGAGCTGGGGACTGAACCAAGGCCCTCCCACATTGGAAGCTCACCCCTGTGAGAACCAAACTGGGGCCACACCCAAGTTCAGCGTATGGGTCCCCGTGGGCCAGGGCCAGGGCCGGGGCTCGATCCTCGGGGCTGCAAAGTGAATGCTTAACCCTCTGAGCCATCCCGGCTTCCCCCTCTAATGTATTCTTCATTTCAGTTATTATGTTTTTCATTTCTGCATGATATTTTTTTAATGTATATATTTTCTATCTCTGTTTTTGTGTTTCCGGTCTTAGTTGAATTTCTCCCTGAGATTATTGAGCACCCTTATAACCAGTGTTTTGAATTCTACATCTAGTAGATTATTTGTCTACATTTTGTTTAGTTCTCTTTGGAGCTTTGTTCTCTTCTCTCATTTGGGATATGTCTCCCCATTTTGGCTGCCTGCTTATGTTTGCTTCTATTTATTAGGTAGGGCTGCTGTCTCCTGATCTCGCTAGAGTGGCCTTATATAGCAGGTCACCTGTGCGGCCCAATGGTGCAGCCTCCCTGGTCACCTGAGCTGATTCCTCCAGGTGTATTCCTCATGTGGGTTATGTGTGCCCTGCTGTTGTAGTTGAGTTTTGATTGCTGTTGACATGTCAGTGAGAAGTAGTGACTCTCAGGTTGATTGGCTGTTAAGAACTGGTCCTGACTATAATTGGGGAGCTGTTGTGCAGGGGCTGACCACATGGAGCAAGATATGCTATAGCAGGGCTTTGGTGCTTGCCCAGTCTGCCTTTTGGGTGTGTCATCCTCTGAGGTGGCCAGGTGGTGCTCCTATATGGCCCAAAGCTGGCCACCAGGCATGCCAGTCCTGGTGCATACTGGGAGGGGCCCCACCTCAGGCTAAGCTCAGCCACAGCCTGTGCCCTTCCCAGGGTAACCTGGCATAAACCACAAAACAATCTGCAGGTGGCAGTCAGTTGCACAGTGCTTGCAGGTACCTGGGAGGATCCAGGGAGTAAACTAAGGCTAACTGCTGCTATACTGGGTTTGGGGCTGCTCAGCAAGAGGTACAGGTCACACTGAGGTCAGATGCTGCTTGTTTGGTATTTGTGAGCCTTTGAGAAATTTTAAGAAAGTCTGCAGCAAGAACCAAGACAGACAATTTGTATGGAAAAGCCACTGGAAACAGCTTGGGTGGGCCTGAAATTTGGGTGGGATGGAGTCTCAGGGAATCACCAGGATGGAAGAGATGGTATTAGCAAGGTTGATGGAAACTCAGATATAGTGGCCACCTGTGTCTGCACGCCTAGAGTGGGGAGGGCTCAACAGAGAAACAATGCGTTCTGCTAGCACTTTTGTCTGAGAGAAAGCTGCCCCTGCAGCCCTCGCCCTGATGCCAGATGGTTGAGTTTCTTTCTGTATGTACCTGGTACCTTTCAAGCTGCTGCCCCAGCACTGGAGCTCAGAGATAGTGAGTCCATCGTGAGTAAGTCCATGTGCAGTCCCTTTAAGAGGAATGCCTGGGACTCCAGCAACTCTTAGTGACATTCAGCCACAGTCTCCTTTGGTTTTCACAGTCAGAAGTCGTGGCAATTTCTCTTTCTGGCACTAGAACCCTGGGCTAGGGAACCTGTTGTGGGACTGGGATCCTTTGCTCCTCAGGGGAGACCTCTGTGGCCAAGATATTCCTCCCAATTTTTAACATGCAAGTGTGAGACTAGCCTATTTCCTCTCCTACTGTGTCCTCCTACCAGTCTTGGTGTGGCTTCTTCTATATATCCTTAGTTATAAACTTCTTTTCAGCTAGACTTCAGGTAATTCTCAATGATGGATATTCTGTAGTTTACTTGTAATTTTGATATGCTTGTGAGAGGATGCAAGCATAGTTTACCACTCTGCAATCTTGACCAGAAATCCTAAAATAGGTTTTTAAAATAATTTTTATCCAGCTTTTCTAGTTGTGTTCAGTGGGAAGTTGGTCTAATACAAACTAGTCCCTCATAGCCAGAACTACTAGGACTCCTTCTCTAAGCCCAAACAGTGAACAGAGGCCAGACAACCATTGTCATCCTGAGATTAGAAGTGGTTTCTTCCTATATCATTATCCTAGAAAGTTATCTTCTTTTCCTGGGCTATGCAAAGGGCATATTTGAATAAGGGGCTGTTGCCCAGACACTTCCACCTTCATTTCAGTTAAAATCTATAGTCATGATATCATAGTCTCATTATAGAATATTGAGAAGGGATTGTGCATCCACTACCCACAGGAAACCTATTAACCTAGTCAACTCTGTTATTGGTATATGAATAAAAAGGTGCCTTCACTATCTCTACCGGAGGAAATAATCTAATGATTTCTGCCTTCACTTCTGCTGTATTGAATTTGTTATCTTCTAGCTCCTTGAATTTTAGCTAAATTACCATGAAGAATAAATGTGAGAACCCTGTATGTAGGAAGGATGAGGGCTTCAATATTCATGGATCTAATTCTTTCAGTCTCTTCAAAAGTGGAAACAGTTTATAATAAATGCTTTTAAGGCCCTAGAATAAAATTAGGCTATGGGATGCAAATTTAATATTACTAAGCCTAATTGGAAACCTCAGCAAAAACACTTTTGTACTGACTTATGCCAAGGAATGGATGAGATTCATTTTGAAGGTGTTCACGGAAAGGATTAAAGATATAAAGCTCTTGATATATATATTTTTTTTTTCTCAACAGTTCATACGAGCTGTGATTCCCAGGCTTTCTGAACAATGTATCCCGTATCCTGGCACACTTAGCACTGAAGGTGAATTCTCCTCTTTACAAGAAGAAAATTTTGGTGGAGATCTACCCAACAAGGAAAGGACGTGTGGCCATTAAGATAGGTAAGTCATTTGTTTAGAGAATCGGGAGGGAAATAGCTTATGAGAAAACACTAAAGAGCATTTCATTTATTGCACTTCACTGAATATCAAGTTAAAAAGTTATCACCGATAATCTTCTAATTCTAGATTTAATTCCCAACTCTTCTATTTGTCAGCTCTGTAAATGGAACAAGTCACTTGAGTTTTCTGAGCCTCCATTTTATTATTATTATTATTATTTTTTAAAGATTTATTTATTGTTTTTGACACAGAGAGAGAGAGATACAGAGTCAGAGACAGAGAGAAGGGGGAGGGCCCAGAACAGTCTTCATAGTTGCACATCATTGGTTTTCCCACATAGTTTCATTCCACAGGTGGGCAGGGCTGCACAGGGCAGGAACTGGGCCGGGGTCTCACCCCAGTGAGAACCGAACTGGGGGCACTCCCCAGTTCAGCATATGGGTTCGCACGGGCCGGGGCTGGGATTCGATCCTCGGTCCCCGGGGCTGCAACGTGAGCGCTTAACCCACTGAGCCATCCCGGCTTCCCCATCCATTTTATTATTGATAAAAGAAAATTTCATATGAAAATACTTCGCAAGTGGCAGAATATAATATAAAAAGTTTAAGTATCATTGTTTATTATCTCATTTATTTTTTGTTGTTGCTGTTATAAAATTCTATGGAATAGTTAGTGGCCTTCTGTGTCATGGTGGATTTGGACCGTCGAGCTTGGAGTGTGAATTTGGAGACTTGGAAAAAAATTGGGGACCACCTGTCTCCCCTCTAAGAAAAATATTATAGCATTCTTTTGGCTATATCTGCTATTTACCTTTTGGAAGTTAGGGGAGAGGATGGAAGTTAAAGACAAGATCAAAGGAAAGAAAATAACTACCTGTATTGGTTGTTCTGACAATATTGTATTAAGTACTTGAGTACATGCTTCATTTAACCCACGTACCATGCTTTGTAAGGTGGGTGTTGTCCCTACCATGACATTTTTCTTCAAGAGATGAGAGTCCTGGGAGTCACTTAAAAGAAGGTAAAAATGGGGATGCAGGGATGGTTCAGCAGATTGAGTGCTCACCTTACAACCTCGGGGTCTGATGATAAAGTCCTGGCCCTGGCCCATGCAGACCCATATGCTGAACTGGGGTGTGCTTCCCATGTGGGAGGCCCCTGGTTCAGCTTCTGCCCAGCCCACCTGTGTGGAATGAAACTATGTCGAAAAACTGATAACTATGGAGACTGCTCTGAGCCCTCCCCCTTCTCTCTCTGTCTCTCTCTCTCTATCAAAACAATAAAATAAATCTTAAAAAAAAAAAAAAAAAGGTAAAAACCACTCTGGTTTATCTTAATTGGGCTGAATTTATTGGATGGTGGGGATTTGAAGCTTTTAATTTTTGGTAATGTTCTACAATATACATGTACAGCTTCCATTATTATAAAATGGTTAATAAAAATATATAATGGATTTTTCAAAATTCCTATTGAGTGTGTAATATGACTTAGATACTGTTCTAGATGTTCACATTATTGAACAAAATACATGAAGATCATTGCTCTCATGGAGCTTATGTTCTAGCATGAAGAAAGACAGATAATAAATAATGCACATAATAGATAGATAAATAGGATATTTGAAGCCAATAAGAAAAGGAAAAAGTAGAGCTGAATAAGGGGATTTAGGAGTGCTGGATGAGGTGGGAGTACAAATTGCAGTGTTAAAAATGGAGTGGCCAGGGTTGGACTCATTGAGGAAGATAGGAAGTCAGGTGTTATCCCTGAACATGTTTCAGGCGGAGGAAGCAGCTGATGCAAAGGCCCTAAGGCAGGAACAAGGGGGAGGGAGTTGGGGCAGAGCTCTGGAGCACATTGAAGGGGAAAGAAAGTATTGGGAGGTGAATTTGGAGAGGCAATATTGGCTATGAAGGAAATAATGTCATTTCCTTGTTTTAGATACATAAGAAAAATCACCATTTTTCCTTCTTGTGACCTGGTTTGTTCCATGTTTCCTCTGCAATTGAAACATGTACACATGTGAGCACACACACATGCGCTAAATAAATTACGCCTGTACCACTGTATTAGTGTCCTAAGGCAGCTGTAACAAAGACCCACAATCTAGGTGGCTTAAAATAAAAGAAATGTATTGTCTCAGTTCTACAGGCTAGAAATTTAAAGTCAAGAAAGGCGTAAGCTCCCTCTGAGACTTGTAGAGAGGAATCCGTTCTTGCCTCTTCCAACTTCTGGTGGTGACAGCCATCAATCCTTGGCATTCTTTGGTTCACAGCTACATCACTCCAATCTCTGTTTCTGTTGACACATGATGTTTTCCCATGGCTGGCTTCCCTCTTACAAGTACACCAGATGTATTGGATTAAGGGCCCACCTTACTTGTGTCACCTTACCTTAACCATTACATCTGCTATGACCCTGTAACTACTGGGGGTTAGGACTTCAGTATATCTTTATGGGAAACACACTCCAACCCATAATAGCCATCTTCAATAATAGACAAGTATTACTATTTCCACCTTACAAATGGAAAAACAGACTCAGAATGCTCAAATAACTTGTCCAAGATCAGAGTCAGTAGCAGAAGAGCCAGGCCAGTGTGATTTTACCATGCCACTCATGCAACACTGTGGCAGTGATATAAGGATAGAAATGACAGGTAACTGCCCTGGCTCAGGGCAGGAATTGTACACATACAACAAACACTACAGTCCCGTCTATACTGTTTAACCCCAGAATAGCTCAAAACTGGTGCTCTCTCTCAGCATTCCTATTAAAGGGAAAATAAATGCTCCATCCATCACCCACTTGCCATTTTGCATTTCATTCCATAGCATGACACACATAGGAAACAGATGCTTTTTCCCTCTTTTAGAAATTCTTCCAGAAAAATAATACTGCAATGTCTGTGTTGTGTGAACATTTTATGGCAGGACCACATGTTTTTTGTTTGTTTGCTTGTTTGTTTGTTACTTCTCACAAAACACAGGGAAAAAATATGGCTCTCTGAGTCAGTTGGCATATTGTAATAGAATTAGGGGATTTTGAATGTACTGGATATATTTTACTTTCTCGCTATATTTGATATTTCCTTCTGGTTGTGAAGCTTGTCTACCCATTTGTGAGCCTGAAATCAACACTAGAGTCTTATTTCAGACTTAGTCTTGAGGAGTGCACCTGAGAAGAGTAAGGACACACCAAAACATAACGGAACACTTCTCCATGAGTCGCAATGAGGCATGAGACTCTGAGCCTGGGTGACTGGATGAAGCCACCTGTTACTATTGGTCAAGGAAAGTGAGTGCACAAAGCCAAGCGTTCAGGCTGAGAAATGAGACAAAATCATGGTTGGGAAAAAACATCATAAGGTCCAAACTGGAAAGAGCAGATCTATATCTAGTTGTATATGATGCCGTTTGAATGGTTCTAAAAATTGGGTGAGGGTTTGGGAGGTCTGTTTGTTCATGGCCATGACAGCAGAGTGCAGGGGCAGAGTGGGGAGGTGTTGGGTAAGACTAGGCAGTCCCTTCCAACTTTTCCTAAATGTAGTTGTTAGCCAGTTTCTAGTAGTTTATTTTCAAAGTCCCTTCTTTTTATCTCTGTTCTCAATATGTTTTTATTTCCCCATACATTCTTGGGCTTCTCTCTCCACTTAACAGCTACTTTGGATCTGCGTATGGCAGCATACGTTCTTTGTAATATCAAAAAGGAGGGGGAAAATACGCTGCCACTTCCAAAGATGTTTTTACTCTTTCTTAAAATTGATTTTCTTTTTTTTCTTTTTAAAGTTAATTTAATATATTTTTATTTATTTATTTTTATTTTTGACAGAGAGAGGGAGAGATACAGAGACAGAGACAGAGAGAGAACTGAACTGGGGGAGCTCCCAGCTCAGCACATGGTTCCGCATGGGCCAGGGCCGGGATTCGATCCTTGGTCCCCAGGGCTGCAAAGTGAACGCTTAACCCACCGAGCCATCCCAGCTTCCCCCAAATTGATTTTCTTTGATCCTGAAAGTATGTGGACAGAGCAAGATCTTTATATTTTTCTTTTTTATTTATTTATTTATTTATTTAATTGGTTTTTGACAGAGAGACAGACAGAGACAAAGAGACAGAGAGACAGAGAGAGAACTGAACTGGGGGAACTCCCCAGTTCAGCATATGGGTCCACACGGGCTGGGACCAGGATTCAATACTCGGTCCCCGGTGCTGCAAAGTGAGCACTTAACCCACTGAGCCATCCCGGCTTCCCCCTATATTTTTCTATTGAATTAAAATGATCCACGGTCGTTATCGGATGTCACAACCACAGAAGGCCACTCCCTAGATTAGAACATGGCTACATCCCACAGGTCTGCCAGGGGGCTCAGAGTCTAGTAAACACAGGCGCACTCCAATCAACTTTTGAGCATCTAGCTGGCACTTTGCAACCGCAGATAAACTGTTACTGCTGCTGCTGATTGTGAAGGGCCAAGCAAGTCTGGAGAAATATTAGGCTTTTCACAATAAAAGCCAAAACGTAACACATATTAGAATTTGGAGACTTATTTAATCCCCCTTTTCACTGTAGAACAGGAATAAAATTCTTTTTTTTTTTTCCAAATAGTGGTAGATTGTTGTGCAGTGAGAAATAGTGAGGCTCTTAGTTACAGCACACTTCATTATAAAATATATATTTTTGTGTGTGACATTCATAACATTAGATTAACCACTTTAAAGTTGAATAATTTGGCTGCATTTAGTACATTCACAATATTGTACAACCACCGCCTGCATCTTGTCCCAAAATGTTTTCATTACCTCAAAATAGAACACCATGCCCATTAGCAGTTACTGCCCATTTCTTCTTCCCCTTAACCCTGGCAGCCACCGATCTGCTCTCTGTCTCTACAGATTTACCTATCTTAGCTATTTCATATAAATGAAAGCAAACACTGTGTAACCCTCTGTGGTTTGTAAGCCATTGCTTTTTAATTACAAGTCATTTATGTTTTCAATCTTCTCTTGTCATTATGCTGGAAGAGCTGGGGTGCTATAGGAGTGTTAACATGTCTCTAATTAGAACCCCCAAGAAAAGAACCTCTTCAGGAATAAATACCTGCTTTGCTTTTGTTGCTGGTGGGTTTCTTTTCATGAGACAAACAGCAGTTTAGAATGGAGTTACTTAATTTGTAAGGATATGAAGAACTTGAGTTGACCTTATTTTACTTCTATCTTGAGGCTCAAGCCCCTCCAGCACCTCCTCCCCCACCTCCAGTTTATGTCATTGTCTAGTAGTCTGAACACCAATTTATCCCATCATCCAGATGAACCTGTAATTGATATGTTGGCATCGGGATAGCTAGAGATTATATTGCTAACCTAAGCCACAAAGCAAGCCCCCAACACCCTACTCCAGGGAGTTAAGTGATACCAGCTGTTGAAGATGAAAATTTGAGAAATACTTTTCACTCTCATCTCTTGAGGAGGCTCATCGTCCTCCCTTCTCCCTTCTCTCCCGGTGAAATAGAGGCTGCTCTGGGAGGGCTCTGAGATGCAGACAGCAAAGGCTTGAAATGAGATTCCTCTCTCCATCTGCCAGACGTAACCCAAGATGAGTTGCACAGATGAAGCTGGCAGAGAAATGGGGACTGGATGACAAACAGCCTTCTGGGTGGGTGAGGGGTGGGGGGAAGGTGGACCAAAATTCTAGTTAAATCGTTTTGCAAGAGCAGAAGAACCTTCTAGTCTAATATCGTAAAACCCAGGAATTAAATTGGTGCAGTGCTAGTGGTTTCAGCCCATGCAACCTCTGTAATTCTCTTTAGACACCCTAGGAGTATTATGAACATGTGCTGTGGGACAGCAGTTAAATACAGGACAAATTATGACTTGTGTCTTTCAAATGGTGATTATCATGCATTATGTTATGTGCTGGGTGTGACTTAAATCATCAACTACCTTCTCTAAAACATCTCTTGCAAGAATTCTGAAAATAATTAGCACCTTTAGTGTAACTAATGGTTTGACAACATATAGCTGAGTAAAGGATTTTGAGTGGGACATTTTTGTTGAATCCTCTCCCCTCTCTCCTCCCTTGCTCCTTCCTTCTCTCATCTCTCGCTCTCTCTATTAACATGTATGGAACATGCTGTATGCCAGACACTGTGCTAAAGGTTAAGGATATGCAGTAAGGTTATGCAAGATCCTGTAATCCAGGAGTTCATGCTCATTCCCTCCCTTTGTCCACTGAATTATGATATCACATAGGACTGTAGTTATGTACCTATCTGACTCCCATTGTGGAAAGTAGTTTCTAAAGGCCAGTTCTTCCTGCCTTGAGCCATTGGATCTGGCATTGCCTTAGCAGAATGTTACTGAATTGAATTCAGATATGTAAACAGATAACCTGATAAAATGTGATTAGTGACATTTGAGAGAATTTTGCACAGAGTGCTGGGAAGCACAAAGGACAAAGTGAACAACTGCCAAATGAGCGGAGGGCCTCCCTCTGCAGGTGTCATTTGAGCTGCCTTGAAAGATGAGAAGGTGTTTGCCAGACAAACAAGGGGGGCACACAATCTCCAGAGGTCACACCTATGTAAGTGTTTTGAGGGGGGTAGGGTGGGGAACCTCGACCCTCTAAATCCTACCTTTTCTTTCTTTAAAATGAAAACTTCAGGAAATAACTGCTTGATTGGCCAGTAGCTTTGGATTAAACCCAGGGCAGTATAGGCGACTCTTCCAGAAAGTCATAGCCTTGTTTCTTCTAGGGGCTAAAAGCCCCTCTCCCACTCCCCAAAATTCTATAAAAGTTTTTACCCCTAAAATGCCACCTGTTTTAATCTTCATTTTCCTATTGAAATAAATTCTAAAAAATTATTTTCTTTTCTAAATTGGCTCATGTGGAACCAAGATTTCATTTTGGAGGGGAGGAAAACGATTCACTTTTTCTTTTCTCGGTTCTTTGACTGGCCTAATAATTAAATTGATATAAAACAGATTAACAGGAAAAAAACAAATTTAATTTCATACACACAGGAACCCCACAGAGATCTGAAAGGCTCACACATGTAGGCGATGGAAGCTTATATGCCACCTTGAGCAAATAAGAAGAGGGTTGGGGGTCTAGAACTTCAAGGGGGAAGAAAATAGTTCACAGGAAGAGGGGAAGAGCAAATGTTTGGTAAATAAATGTTTGCCCGGACATGCAGATAAATCTTTTTGATATAAAGTGTTTTCTCTGGTAATAATTTTCTTCTTGGTACTGGTTCCGTATATAAATTATTTTCGGCTGTTAAATGGGAGATAAAAAGCTCTTCTTGAGTCTGTTAGGCCTTGATTGTCTCTAGCTTGAAATAATCCACATGCCAAAGTGCCCCATCTAGGGGAACCTGCCTAAACCCCATCAACTTCCATGACCATTTCACCATTTCAACAAGCAAACACTGAATGCCTCCTACAGAAAAGGCACTGCTGGGGATGCCGAGATAGCTCAACAGATTGGGCGCGTGCCTTGCAACCATGAGGGCTGGCCTTTGAATCTCGGCCCCAGTTGGTGGAAACCCATACTGCCAAACTGTTCGAAACTAATGATGTACAACTATGGAGACTGCTCTGGGCCCTCCCACCTCTCTCTCTCTCTCTCTCTCTCTCTCTCTCTCTCTCTCTCTCTCTCTCTCATACACACACACACACACACACACACACACACACACTAAAATAAACCTTAAAAAAAAAATTAAAGAAAGGAAGGGCACTGCTCTGAGTCTGGTCTACTAAAGCAAAGTCTTTTGGCTATAACCCTGTACACAAAATTGGCATTGAAACTTCTTGAAATAGATGACTATTTCTGAACTGAAATTCAGAGGTCCAGTGAAGAATATTATGCTTTCTACCGGAAGATTTACCAGAAAAAAGGAAAAAGCATCTCAGTTTAAACTTTATTGGGCACATATTAAAACAAACAAACAAAAAATTTAGAAAATCCATTCTATGCAGAAAAATACCTCCAAAAGGAGCATTTAAGACAGAATTTAAATTGTATATAAAGTACGTGCTTATATAATATATACTTACACATTTCAAAAGCATCTATCATTTTATTTTTGTTTGGGATGAGTTTTGGTATTTTTTATGGGACTTCATAATTTTCTAGAACTGGACTCCGAATTTAGAATCTGATGAGCACACAATGGCTTCCCAAGGCTTGTCTTGTGTTCTTCATCTAGGAGCAACTTAGTTCTTGAGTTGTGTATTGCCAGTAATAGGTAAGATTGCTCACCCTGATGCCATGATTTCAGAATGCCCCTCTTTTCTCTCCATCTGCCTGTTCCTGTCAATAACCTAGCTGTCCATAAAGGACAAGTTCAGTTGCTAGCACATTCATAATTCATTCTCTGACACCCTGCTTCCAGAAGTGATTATTTTTTTCTTTTTTCTTTTCTTATTTTTTTCTATTTTATTATTCTTTTCTGCTTCCACAGCAGTTCATCTCCCCCCCACTCCATGATTCCATTTCATATACACACAGAGAACCTAAGGTTTTCTGCCTGGTTTATAATTTTTGGTAAATATGTCATATCCCCAACTAAATGATGATTTTCTTAGGGTCAGTAATATTTTCTTTAGGTCTTTATACATCATCTCTTCATCCATCATCCAATACCTATCACATGGTAAAGCCATAATGGATACTCAATAATGATGTCAGTGGACAGAATTTTAATCTAGATCAGGGGTCTCCAAACTACGGCCCGGGCCATATCCGGCCCTCTCATCCAGCCCGTGGAGACCTTTGTATCTGAATAAAATAATATTAAATAAATAATTAAAAACAACACCTATGTTTTTATTCTTTTTTATTTGGACCTCAAGTGTGTAGTTGGCCCCCAAACTGCTGTTTGATAGTTAATGCGGCCCGCAGGCTGAAAAGTTTGGAGACCCCTGATAGATAAATGTGTCCATGAATATCTGTATCCCTTCCAGATGCCATCATCCAAGCATAAATCTTTAAACAGTTCTTTCCCAAAGTGAATTCCATGAACAGTAATTCTGAGGAATGTTAAAAAATAGTACTTAAAATGTCAATAGTTAAATCCTTTGGTGGGAATTCTGGTTTGAATAAAGTTAAACAGTGTTCTTTATTGTAGGACTTCTCGAAGTGTAGGCATTGAGAAACAATTTAATGAATAATGCTTCCCAAAATCATTTGACCACAGAAACCTTGATAATTTTTCTCAGGCTATGCATTAGTTCCCTATTGTTACTATAACAAATTATCTTAGCGTTAGTGGCACACACACACACACACACACACACACACACACACAAATAATAACAAAAACACAAGTTTGTTATAGTTCTGGAGGTCAGAAGTCTAAACTGAGTAAACAGGGCTATAAGTTTCTTCTGGACACTTGAGGAGAGAATCCCTTTTCTTGTCTTTTCTAGGTTCTAGAGGCCACCTTAACTTGTGGCCCCTTCTTCCATCTTCAAAGCCAGCAATGTAGCATTTTCCAGTCCCTCCTTCTCTCATCTCTGCTTTTGTCACTAGTCTCTTCCCATGACTCGTGACATTGTTGCCTCCTTTATAAAAGGTTGATTGTGATTGCAATGGGTCTACCTGGAAAATCCAGGATAATCTTCCCATCTCAACATTCTTAACTTATTCAAATCTTCAGTCCCTTTGGCATGGAAGGTAAAATGATTGCAGAGTTAGTCCCTTCTTACACACGACAGTACTGATTCGTTTGGATGAAATTATTTAAAATAATTGACAAGAGAAAGGATGTATGAAAAAAGAAAGATTAAAAAATATGATATAAAGTAGACTATTGAGATTTTCAAAGGACTTGCCATGAAATTTTCTTCATCCCCAGCCTGTTCATTTTACTATGACACATAATTTTCCACCAAAAACATGTGCACTATCAGTAGAGAACAACAAAAGTATATTGAAATTTAGCTGTTGATATTAAGTAATGAGAATCATTCTTCAACAAAATTGCAAATTGCCACTTCTCATCTGCTTAGTGTTGTGTACATGATCTCAAGGAATCACTTGCAAGTAATCAAATTGGCAAATGCCAAATCAAAGAATGCTTACAGGCTACTATGTATTATTTAGAAGATCTGGAAGAAGAGTTTCTTTTTTTAATATTCCAATATTAGAGCATTCTCTATCCTGACTGTTGAGATTATAAATTTGCTGAGGATGGACAATGACTTATGCTTCTTTTTCATCCCCCATTTGCAGAGTTCAATATTGTGGATTTTATGGGGCATTCAGTAAGTAGTTGATGACTTGAATTAAATGGAAACATATATGAACTCTATGAAAGTCAATGTGAGTAGGCATAAAATGATTAGAAACACATAGTCCCATACACAGTGACTCTATTGATATATTTTTTTTCAGAAGAAATAATATTTATTGAGCAGTTATTTTGTATCTTCTACAATATTAGGCAGTTAATTTTTATCTAACTTGAAATTAAAGTATATATGTACATATTTATTTTATTTTATTATTTATACATTTTTTCCTTTTATTTAGCCTTTTCTAAAAAATAAATAAATTTATGAAGACCTAAGCTTTAATTTGCAAAGAAAGTCATATATTCCACTTTTTCCCTGGATAAGTCAGAATATCTATTTAATTGATTTTCAATAATCTTGTTCAGGAAGCCCAGAACTCACCAGACAGCACTTAGAAGTGCCAAAGTAAAATAATAGTTCAGAGAGTAGAAATTAAAAACAGTATTGTTGGAGTCTTGATTCTGTTTGACAGGTGACCATGAATAAATTAGTTACATTTCCATCCCTCAATTTACTCATATGTAAAACTGGACTAATGATAACATCTATCACTCTTACGTAGTGGTTCTCAACTGAAGGCAAATTTGCTGTCCAGAAGACACTTGTCAATATCTGGGACACTTCAGTTGTTACTACTGAGGAGAGGCTACTACTGGCTTTTAGCAGGTAGATGCTACTAAATACCGAGAATGCATACAATAACTCTTCACAATGAAGAATTAACCTACCCCAAATTTTGATAGAACTTATTGATATATTTTTCCAACTCTTTACTAACATTCCATAATCAGATGAGTAGATTACAAGAGACAAGTTCAAATTTACAAGCAATACTTTGCAATGTACAGTGGCAATAGGATCCTACAAAAGGAAACATGTAACTGATTTCAGGCTAATCCATAGAGGTCATTTGTAAGTCAGGCCCAGGAAATTGCATTTAAAAGCAATATTGTGACATTCACAGCAATAAATACAGTAGTAATAAAAGAAAGAAAAGTAGTAAAGCTTCGAAATCTCCAATTCTTCAGTGATAGTGGGATTTTATGTTACCACTAACAGAGTAATTATGCTAAAGAAACAGCTAAGAGGTATATAAAAGGAATCAAAATTGGGTAAAGAACCATTAATATAATATTATAGCTTATGTTTCAGAGGTAAGCAAAATGAAAAGTGAAAACATGGGAAATAGAGATAGTTCTCTGAAAATTGACTAGCCTCCTCTAAAGGTTTGAACTTCTGCGATAGATCTGGCCAAGTCTAAATGAAGGGGTGACATTTGTATTGAGACTGTGTTAATTGTCATAGCAATAAATCTAATAACATTCAACGAAAGATGGAAGTAATAAGTTTGGGATTTCTTAAAGGAAGAAACTCGTAATGCTGATAAAAGGTGTAAAAAAAATACTCTTTTTTTTCTATTTGAGATTTTTTTTAATGAGTGATATGATTCCTTTAAAAGAATAAGACTTGGGAAGCCGGGATGGCTCAGTGGGTTAAGTGCTCACTTTGCAGCACCAGGGACCGAGGATCGAATCCCGGCCCTGGCCCGTGCGGACCCATGTGCTGAACTGGGGAGCTCGCCCAGTTCAGCTCTCTGTCTCTGTATCTCTCTCTCTCTCTCTCTCTCTCTCTCTCTCTCTGTCAAAAAATAAAATAAAGTTTAAAAAATTAATAAATAAATAAAAGAATAAGACCTTGGAAAGGAACAATCCTGAAAAGGCTATTTTGAGTTTAAGGAAATACTGCATACTATTTTGCAGGAGTAGGGAAGACATGAAGCTTGCTTAATACAGGCACTGTGCCAGGATATGGGCACTTCAAGGCACAGGGGGTAGCGTAGTCAAAACGTGGCTAAAAATATGTAGGAAAAATATGCACAAGTAGTTCATGGCAAAATATTGTACGAAACTGCTGATGAAAGCTATACAAATTACAAAGATCAAACCCTGGAAGTTTATGGAAATGCAGAGAAATGAATGTTTCAAACATTGTGATTATTTATACCAAGAAGGAAGATGAGTACCAAAGGAACCTATGGGCATAAGCTAGAAAAGCACATGGAATTCAATTTTTCTAAAGAAACAGAACTTAAAATGGAAATGTGTTATACCTGGCAAAGCAGGAGGATAAAAACCGACCTTCTATAAATTTAAATGTTTCAAAGATTATTTTTGCCTTAATTTGTTACTGCAGGATATGTTTTCCCTTCTAAACTACCTCTATGAGAATAAATATCTGCACAGAATTTTGAATTACTTGGAAAATAATGCAGGGGCAAAAGAAAACATCATCATTATGATGATGATGGTGGTGGTGATGTTATTTTATAGACCTATTATGTTGTCCTGAAAATATTATAAGAAATTAGACTGTAATAACAAAATGCAAATTTCTGGATATCAGAAAGCATTTGCAACAGAAGAGATGAGGTGAGATGTGAGAGGCTTGTAAATTTGGCAAAATATATTTTTCTTATGCATAGTTGGGAAATTATGTAGTTTCATCTAGTATAAAAATTGACTCTATTAATACTAAAAAAGAAAAGCATTCCTGAACTAACCTTGCCTTTCCTTTTCAGGTATGAGGAATACAGTCCATTTCTCCCCAGTGCAGAGGTCAGCAATTTGATGGAGACTGTAATTCAGTAAATGTGCAATTTTATAGACTGTGAAATGCAATCATAATTTCAGTGTTTTATTACAGGCATTTGTTTTCTCCATCTCTTCCATTTTATTACATATTATATTCATCGACATGATGAAGTGAAAGAAGGAGGACAGAATTAATAATATAAGGGTGGGTCATATTTTTCCCCATTTTCATAAGCTTGGTGTTCATAGATTGCATGCTGTACTTTTTATTTCAGTCACATGTAACAAAATCATGGCCATGGAGGAAATTAAACTTACACAGAATGTCCATAATGAGGCTCTAAGTGCTGATGTTTCAGGTATGGTACTAACTTTGAGTTGCATATTAAAGAGACAGAAGCCATCTTTTCTCTGTTGTTTTTAGTGTACAAAAATACCTGCATTTACCCGTAAGCAACTTGTATCGTAACTTCCACCAACTGGGGCACAGCAGAAGAAGTAAGCAAAGCAGAGCAGAGGCCGCTAGAACAGATGCCTTTCATCCTCTAACTCAGCAGGGAGCTAAATTTTTAGGCTTTTGCCGCATGCTTAGTGAGTCTCTCTTTACATATAATTCCGTTATGCTTGATTGTCCATTTCCTAGTTCACAGGCACAAGAAGCCTGTGCTAAATTAGAAAGGAAAAGGAATTATGAGAATCACACTCACTGACCTAATAAGAAGTAACAATTAAAAACACAAAAGGTGGCAGAATATTTATTTATTTTATTTTTTGTTTTGTTTTGTTTGTTTTGTCTTGTTTTGTTTTGTCTTGTTTTGTTTCGTGGAAGGGCCAGCGATATGGGGAAATGCTGATGGTGATGATGCACAGTGGAGGCTGGAAGTAGTCAGTCTGCATACAAGTCAGAGACTAGGTGGCTTCTGAAATGGGCCAGAACCCAGATCTTCCCATATCCCACACACCACCCCAGAATATTTTTTTAAATAGCAACAAAAATGTTTTATAGCAGAAGGGGCATTGAATGGGACAGATCATCCTGTCTACTTCAGTTTCTCAAAATATCATTTTAGGGGAAGCCGGGATGGCTCAGTGGGTTAAGCGCTCACTTTGCAGCCCTGAGGACCGAGGATCAAGTCCTGGGCCCGGCCTGAGTGGACCCATGTGCTGAGCTGGGGAGTGCCCCCAGTTCAGTTCTCACCAGGGTGAGACCCCTTCCCAGTTCCTGCCCTGTGCAGCCCCTTGCCCACCTGTGGAATGAAACTATGTGGAAAAACCAATGATGTACAACTGTGGATGCTGTTCTGGGCCCTCCCCCTTCTCTCTGTCTCTGTCTCTGTATCTCTCTCT
>PVKE010024248.1:0-23957 GCA_004027555.1 Craseonycteris thonglongyai | reverse complement strand
TGTAAAACTGGACTTCTCATGTCCTGTTGTTTTAATTAACACTGTTTTTGCACCTTTTGGATTAACAGTTTTATTTCCAACCATATCGAAATTCATAGGAGTTTCATCCATATTTCCAATCTGACTTAATGCATAGCCATGTTTCTTGCGCTGTTGTATTACATATTGATGGAAAAGACTTACTTTGCTGTCAAGATCTACAGGTAATTTTTGTTTTGGTCTTTTGCCTCAGTACCAGATTGTGCCTTTCCAAGAACCTAGTATTCCAGGATACAGTGGCCTTAAATCCTTTGCTGTTATCTGGGTTAGATTTGGCCCACTGAAGTGCAAACATATGTATTTTGTTTCGTGTCACTACATAACCATTTTGACGATGCTCAAGAACCATGTCTGCTACATGCTTTTCAAGTTCTGGCCAATATGGGGTGCCTCTTCTTAATGCACACTTACTCCTTGGCATACTCTTTAATGCATCTTCATTTGCTTTCCAGTCTCGGACCATCTTTTCTGTTACTCCGTATTGTCTTGCCGCAGCACAGTTATTGTGTTCCTTGGCAAAGTTTACAACTTTCAGTTTGAAACTGGCTTCAAATTTCCTTCTTGCTGGAGCCATGATGGGTTCTTTTCTACCAGCCATTTGTTGTACACCCACTAATCTTTTAGGCTGGGGTTATACAGTACTGTAGCTTCAGCTACACACAGAATGTTCCATTACGGTACCTTTTAACTCACTGTATGTGCCCTAATACTGTAGCATTGGCTACATACAGAATGTCCTATAAAGGCACTGTACCTTTTAGCCCATTGGATGTGCTCTAATACAGTCAATTTAGCTACTATGCATATGTCCTGATACAGCAGCTTTGGCTACACAGAATGTTCCTGTGCTACAACTGTATGTACCATGGTGAGCCAATCACAACCAGCAAAGGTTCAAAGGTTATATTAGACCGCCTCTCTGACTCTGGCCAATCTGAGCAGGCTTTTTACTAGAACACAGTGTAGCTTCGGGTACAGAACATGTATAATTTGCATGCATAAAAAGCCTGCTTGGATTGGCTGAGTTAGAGAGGCAGTCCGAGCAACCTTGCAGTGATTGGTGCGGGATCGAGTTGGAAAATTTGTTTAGCGGCATATCCAGACGATTTTCGGGATCGAGTTGGAAAATTCGTTTAGCGGCTTATCGAGACGTTTTTCGGGATATACTCGGCGTATAAGACGACCCCCGATTTTCGGTTGACTTTTTTTTGTTTCAAAAGTCGTCTTATACGCCGGAAAATACGGTATTTCCCTTGGTAGTATTTCTGGGGCCTGCAGTGCTCTCCTGGGGAGGAGGACAGAGCAGGGACACCCCTTCTTTGTTACCTTATGGCTTTGACCACCCTCCTCATTGCTTGCTCGTGGGTGAGCTACTTTGGCCTCAGAGTAGAAATCTTTCATACTTTATTCGGAGTGGTTTTTATAAACCAATGTTATTGAAGTATAATTTATATGCAGTAAGTCTGTAGTTTCAGTTTTGCTGCACAAGATAAGACACTGTACAAGCATTAAAAATGATGTAGAATAGCACTTCTTAATACTTGTGGAGTCAAGGACCACTTTGATAATCTGATAAAAACCCCATAAACACACTTTAAAACTATCAGACTTATACTGTGGCATTGAAAAATTCTCCAAGTGAGGAAGATGTTTGTTTGTTTTTTCTATTTATTTATTTATTTTTGACAGGGAGAGAGAGAGAGACAAGAGACAGAGAGAGAACTGAATTGGGGAGCTCCCAGTTCAGCATATGGTTCCACACAGGCCGGGGCCGGGATTCGATCCCCGGTCCTCGGCGCTGCAAAGTGAGCACCTAACCCACTGAGCCATCCCGGTTTTCCCAGGAAGATGTTTTCTTACAAGTAATTTTGTGTTTTCATGTACAACATAATGCCCATTCCTTGAAGGTAAGTTTCAGTGATTGGGCTTATTTTTTGGCTGGAATAAGAACCTGAATTGCTCTTGACTTGCCAGTGTATGTGTCATCTTCACCTCTGATATCCAGTTGATTGTGTTCCTTTGTTGTAATGGTGGCAAGAGCAAAAACCTCAGAATCACAGTCACAGAGCATTGGAACATCTATAACTTTTTTTTTTAGCCAAGGGCAAATGTGGTCAAGGATTACCATAATTTTCGAAGTCCCTTCAGGTTAAAATCTTATCACCTCATCTCTTTTATCCCCAAGTCTGTGAGATTGACTTCACCAAGGTTGGCATCATTGATGCTACTATTGGCAAGGAAAGAGTTGTGAATGAATATTCCAATTGTAAAATTATTTGCACAGCAGAAAAAAACGTATATGGTGTTTCCTGATGTCTGCCAGTGTCTACCTACAAATAGATGAGTCTTTGATATGCTTGACGGCAGACTGTAGAAGCACATTCTCTGGTAACGCCGCGTTTTAATGGCTTCCATTTTCAATGGGAGAAATAACTCCTCCTTTTTCTCTAGCAGCACTTTTAGTGGTGCCCATGGGTGCTGCACTGAAAGGCTTCTTTGAATGGAGCCAAAAACAATCTAAATAAACCAAGCAGCGGTGAATGTAAACAGAAGTAAGATTTCACTTCCAGCTGTGGCAGTAACTACTAGAGTAGCCTTCTTGCCATGAACAACTATAAAACTGAGCAGAATATAGGAGGAAGTGACTGTCTCCAGATATCATACAGTAAGCATTGCAGGTCTGAGGGAGCCCACTGACCTAGGTTTCTTCCTGGAGGCACTTTTCAGGTGGTAGCGTGGGGGCTGACCTGGGAGAACATGGTGGTGACACTGAGCTGAGGAGATGGATGGATTTGGGGTCCACTGAGGTGGCTGGGCTTAAGGGGCAGGTTACTGGAGAGAAGGCATTCCAGAAATCTTTGTGTCTTTGGCTCAGTACTAAACACTGGGGGAGGACAGCTGGCAGAGAGCTGAGGTTAACTGTCACACTCCCAAAATGACAGCACATGGGAAGACACTCATGCTGACCAACCAGAATGCAGAGACCTCACTGAAATGCTTCAGGAAGGCCACTCCTAGGAATAGGACTGATAAAGAAGATCCTAGACCTGCCTTAACGAAGCTTACAAATAAAGTTTGAAGGGAATGTTCTGATATTTAAGTAAGGTAACTGCCTGCCTGAAAAAATTTCAGGGGAAGCCGGAATGGCTCAGTGATTTAAGCGCTCACTTTGCAGCGCCGGGGATCAAATCCTGACCCTGGCCCGTGCAGAACCATATGCTGAACTGGGAGCTCCCCCAGTTCAGTTCTCTCTCTCTCTGTCAAAAATAAAAATAAATAAACAAATAAATATATAAAAATTTCAGTGCCCTATTAAGGAAAAGGACAAGATCTAGTCATTCAACAGTGTAGCATCATGATGTCTAGCACACACTAAAAATAACCAGACGGGAAGAAGCAGGAAAATGTGTCACATAACCAGGAGAAAAACCCATCAGTAAAAACAACCCTGGAAGTGACAGATGGTGAAATTAGATACAAACCTAAGAAAACATACAAATATATTTAAGGATTTTTCTTTTTTTAAATCGTGAACACAACAAGGGAGCATCTCAGTAGAGAAATAACTATAAAAAGAGCAAAATCTGGAACTGAAAAATACAGTATCTAAAATGAATAATTCACTTGATGGTCTTTTATTTTTTAATTGTTTGAGAGAAGGTGAGAAAGAGTAAGAGATAGATAGAAGCGGAGAGGGCCCAGAGCATCTCCATAGTTGTCCTTCATTAACTGTGACATAGTTGCATTCCACACAGGTGGATGTGGGACCGTGCGGGGCTGGAACCAAACTGGGAGGGGAGACCCTTCACCACCATCCCAGCGATTACCATTTGCGCCACAGTTTAGCCAGGGCTGGGATTTGATCACCAGACCTCACAGTTGCAAGGCAAGCAAGCGCTCAACCTGTTGAGCTATTCTGACATCTATTGATGGTGTTAATAGCAGATTAGAGATTAGAGAAGAAAAGATCAATGATCTTGAAGTTAGGGCAAAGAAACTGTCCAAACTATCTAGAAAGGGGAAAATGAAGTCTCACTTCACTATAGGACAATAATGAACAGAACAAGAGAAGAGAGAAATTGGGTAGAAAAAAATAATTGCTGCAACGGTGATAGAAAAATCCCCAAATATGACATAAAATAGAACCACACAGGTCCAAGAACTTCAAGTGGGGAAGCCGGGATGGCTCAGTGGGTTAAGCGCTCACTTTGAAGCCCTGGGGACCGAGGATCGAATCTTGGCCTGGGCCCGTGTGGACCCATATGCTGAACTGGGGAGTGCCCCCAGTTCGGTTCTCTCTCTGTCTCTGTATCTCTCTCTCTCTCTGTCAAAATCAATGAATCAATCAATCAATCAATCAATCAAATAAAATAAAATAATATAATATCTTTAAAAAAGAACTTCAAGAAACCCCAAGCAGGATAAACATAAAGAAAATGACAACAACATGAATCATAATTAAGTTGCTGAAAACCAGTGGTGAAGAAAAGTCATAGAAGTAGCAGGAAAGAAGAGACATTTTCTACAATAGAAACAGTGGTAAGGATAGTGATTACTTCTTGTTAGCTGCAAAGCAGTCAGAAGATAGTGGGACAGCATCTGTGAAATGATAAGAGAAAAAACTTAACCTGGCATTTTATATCCAGTGAAATATTTTTCACGACTGAACGTGAAATAAAGATATTTTTGTGCAGACAAGCTGAGGCAATTCATTGCCAGAGGCCTACACTGAGAGAAACGTCAGAGGAAATTTTTCCTTCTGGAGGGAGGTAGCGCCGGATGGAGATATGGATGTATGTGAAGGAGTAAGGAGCACTGGAAGTGGTACGCACACAGTGTTTTCTCCTTTCCAATTTGTTTAAAAGATGATAGGTGGTTTAATACAGTAAGAGTGTGTTGTTGGGTTTACAGTACATGAAAGTAGAGCACGTGGCAACAGTGCTGAGGAGGAAGAGGGGATGAACTATGCTGTTGTAAGGTTCTCTTGTTTTGTGTGCAACGATACAGTGTCATGTAAGCTCTAGAGCAGTCACTGAAAATACAGAGCAGATGGGGTGTGGTACTGGCACAGATACAAATAGCTCATACGCAGAATTGGGATTTGGTGGGTTCGTGCTTATACAGTCAGTGGTGTCTCCACACACAGGTCCAAGGGCAGGTGAAGGTGCTCAGCCGTGCGGCTCTAGTACACTCCTCCCCTCGCCCCTCTGTCCCCCTGGGCTGCTCCTGGTGGACCAGAGAGCCATGCTGAACCCATGGCTTCCCGGAAGAGACGTAGGAACCTTCTGATTGGGGTAGGCCAGGGTGTCTTAGGCTGGGCCCAGGGAGCTCTCACTCATCCTGAGAAGGCTTGAGAATGGATTTCAGCAACATTGGAAACTTCTGCTCATCAAGATGTCGTTAGGACAGTGAGCAGGCAGGTCCCGGACAGGAGAGGTCATGAGACACGTGACAAGAGGACTCTGTATTGCAGGACAGCACCGCCGTGCACCCACTAGAGTGGCCAGCATCAGACGCGCCATTGGTGAGACGGGCTGGCTGCAGGTCTGGTGGTTCAGCATACGCCTCCTCCCCATGGCCCGCCGGCAGGTGCAGTGTAGACACGGCCCCAGACGACTTCTGCGTAAGGGCTCCCTGCAGCTTTGCGGTGACAGCCCCAGATGGGCCACAAGTCAAGTGACTGGCGGGTGGGTGACCTCAGGCGGTGTGTCCACACAGACATTCCGCTGTGAACAAGACAGACACACAGGAGGACGCGGGCAGTGTCACTGGTGGTAACAGATGGCAACCCTGGTGCCAGGGCCAGAGGGGAAGTGTGAGTGCGTGTGGTTAGTGTGTGTTTAGCGTGTAAGTTTCTGGGACATTTCCCCGTCCAGCGTCGTGTCCCTAGCATCCGTCCCTGCCGTGTGTACTGTTAACTCACCCCCTCTGCTGCCGTGAGGTTCTGCTCCGAGGCTGTTGCCCCGGGTTGTGCTCAGGACGGGGCAGGTACACGGTGCCCCGGCACCATCTGCAGCTCGCCAGTGAAGGACCCGGTGCGGCGGTTCAGCAGCTTATCGTCATGAGGCCTAGCAGGTGTGCAGCCCCTGCCCCAGCGGCCTCAGCAGCCTCAGAGATGCCTAGAAGCTGCCCCTCTGCTCTGCTGTCGTCCTCTATAGGACCAGGACACACTGGTCATGCCCCCCTCTGCCACCTGTCTCTGCAGATAAACGTCGAGGACCTTGAGGAGGGGCCTGTGGTGAACGGGGAGAGGTCTGACCGTCCGCTGGCAGCCACGGTGGTGTCGGGGAGCAAGAGGCGGTCCCAGAGTGGAGGTGCCGAGACCAAGAAGGATGGAGAGGGGGACACGGGGGCCGTACCCCCAGAGCAGGTGCCCCACCACACATGCTCAGCCTCTGCTGTCTGAATCCCATCCTGTTAATTGCCCAGTTGCCCCAGTGTCCCTGAGAGCCCCGATCTGACTTGCATGAAATCTTTATGGTGGCAGTCAGGTGCGACAGCCAGGGTCCCTGAAACCTGCCTCCCTTTTTGGGGCGTCTGGTCCGGCTCAGCTGGGCGTGTGTGCCCCAGGACCGTGCGTGGGGCCCTGGGTGGGTGTGCCTCGAAGTGCACATGCCAGGCGGGCCTCTCCAGAGACCTTTGGCTCATTTATTCAACCAGTGCTTTCAGGAGCCTCCTGGGTTCTGAGGCCAAGTCTTTGCCCTCCATGGGCATCTGGTTGAGAGGGTGAGGAGATGGGCCTGGCCAAGCTCGGGGCGGTGGGGGGCTTCCCCGAGGAGCTGTCAGTGGTGGGAGGACGTGGCCAGGTGCCGGCACCAGAAGGGACTGCAGTTGGGCTCTGGTGAGGGCCGGTCTCCAGGCTAGCTGAGCGTGGCAGGGACAGTGGTGGACAAAGTGAAAGCAGAGGCCACGCGGGGTGGTGCGGTCATGGGGAGCCTCCGGCTCATCGAGAAGGGGTGTGAGAAAGATGGAGGCTACAGGAGAGTCGGGGAGATGCTTGTTGTTGGAGAAAAGTAGGAGCTCACCGGACGCCCCCAAATTGGGAGGGGTGCTGCTGGCTGCTGTGGGCCTGGGGTCTCGATTGCATTGTCTCTCCCCATGACTCAGATGCTCTTCTCTTTTTAGTCAAACTCAAGCAGCAAACTCCGAAAGAAGAAAAAGAAACAGAAAAACAAGAAAAGCACCGCGGGAGAATCTTTGGTATGGTTGGCAGCCTCCTGTCTGCTCCTTTCTGATTATTTCTTTTTATTTATTTATTTATTTATTTATTTTTTTGACAGATAGAGAGAGAGAGAGACAGAGACAGAGAGAGAACTGAACTGGGGGAGCTCCCAGTTCAGCATATGGTTCCGCACGGGCCAGGGCTGGGATTCGAACCCCAGTCCCTGGCGCTGCAAAGTGAGCACTTAACCCACTGAGCCATCCCAGCTTCCCCCTGATTATTTCTGAAGACGAGGTTCAAGGCAGCTGGTTTTTATTTCATATCTTGATTTCTTCCCATTCAGAGTATAACTAAGTCAGAGGTCAGGGAACTGAAAAGGGATAGTTACATACCTTACCCGTCTTGCTTCTGTGTTTGTTCACTTTGTCTGAGGGTTAGTGCCCCACCCTGCCTTCCAGATGGCCGCCCCCTCGCCCTGCTGTGCGTGCGTTGAGCACCCCAGCTGCATCATGAGAAAACGTACCTCCAGTGTTGCCCTGGTCCCCCCTTGTTCACTTGTGCTTGTCCTGAGAAGAGGCTGTAGCTTGGTGGCTGTTCACTCAGTCACAGGTCCCAGCTCGGTCACCTGAGGGGGTGACGGCACCTGTAGGATGAGGACTGCAGGGTCTGTCCTGAGCTTCCTGTTAGGCAGTGTGGCCTCCTAACACTAGTGCTTTGTAAGCGTGAGTCCATTGGAGGCAGCGTGTTGAGTGACGTGTTGTGTGGCGCTTTCAGGAAAACGGGCTGGAGGACGTTGACCGCCTCCTGGAGAGGATTGAGGATGGCAGCGGCTCGCAGCCCCCGGGCCCACAGCTCCTGAGCTCCAAGAGGCATGTGCTGTACGTGGAGCACAGGTACGGCCCCTCCCTCCTGGCTGTCACCGCAGACCCCGTGGCAGGGAAGGTGCTAGTAGAAGAGAATGTACTGTCTGTAGTTGAAAGTCACGTGAGTTCATTATCAAACTTTTAGGAAATAGGGACGAGGAGAGAGGAAAGGGGGCCTTTTGTGACCAGGGACTCCCCCTTAGCTCCGCCCTGAGCAGCGTTAAGTAAAGTGACACGTGGTCGCTGCTCAGTGAGGCAGCCCTACTGCAGAATAAGCCACCCCTTCTCCAGCTGGCCGGGTCTGTGGCCCTGTTGCGGCCATGGGCCATGTGGTTCCGCGGAAGGCAGGCTGAGAGCTGTGCCTCACCCAGAATAGCCATTTCCTCACTGGGTTTTATGTGACTTCCTAAAGTTCCCAGTTGTTGTAAAAGCTCAACTTTATTTTTCTTTGTAAAATTCTCAATTTTCCAGACACCTGAATCCAGACACAGAACTGAAAAGGTATTTTGGTGCTCGAGCTGTCCTGGGGGAACAAAGGTAAGACTCACATGGGCTGCGTTCTCAGTACAAAAGGGGTTCTTAAAGCCATAGTGAAACGAGGAGACCTAAGGGGCCAGGGAGAAGCTGGGTCTCACCTTAGCCCTGGCCGGCTCCGCCCACGCCGCCTTCTCCAGTGTGCGCTCATGGCTTGACAAAGGTGCTAAGAGCCCTTAACACGTTCGTCGCCCAGCGTGATTTGGCTGAGTTTCTCGCCGGGCCCAAGTCCGACCGCTGGAGCGCTAGAATGTAAACAGAGCGATAAGCAGGACATAACAGGGATGTAACTTGAGTAACGTTATCGAACCTTTGATTCATTACAAAGTATTTAGTTCCGAAATGGGGAGAGCGATAAGCTTTTCGGCTAGAGGACTGCCTGGGATCTCACTGCAGTTATCCCAGATCCTTCATTTAGTCGAGAAGCATACTTTTTTGAGATGCACGTCAGTGACTTTTTTATTCTCAAAATGTTCATTGGACGGCGTAAACGTATAATTGAAAGTGAGGAGAGTAGTAATAACGAAGTAGTGAGTTTTAGAAGAAGGATATATCCTATATTTATATTTCAGTGCTTATTCCATTAAATTCCTTTTAAAAATCCGACTGGAAATCCTATTTACTTGAACAAGAAGAGCGTCACCCATATTTGGGTGACGGGGCCCCCACGGAAGCCTACCCGTCATCCAGATGTGGGTGACGCGGCGACGAATGTGTAAGCCCTGAGCTCTGGCCCTGAAATCTCAGGCGGGCCGCTGCCTCCCCTTAAGCAGCACAGCTGACATTAAGGTCAGGTTCTGAGTAAGTTTGCCTTCGTTGGGTCACAGTGCTTAGTGGTTGGTGCCACATGGCAGGCGTGGGGAGGAGGGCTCAGAGTGCGAGGGCCGGTGTCTGGGTCCTTGTGGGGGGACGTGGCTCCCTGCTTCTTTCCAGGCGCTCTGTCAGTCCAACAGCCTGCAGCGGCCTTGTTTGCTCAGGCACCTGTGTCTGATTACAGAGCTAAATATGCAGAGTTGTGTACTGCGACGCCCCCCAAAAGATAGGCATGCACGACGGACTGCTGCCTTCGCAGGGTCACACGCACTTCGCAGGGTGCAGGGTCTGCTCTGCTGTCTCCCTGCTTGGCTGGCCTGGTGGGCTCGCTCGCCCTCCCCTCTGTCCCAGGCCCCTGGCTTGGCCTGGGCTCCACACCAGTGCATCTCCCCTGACACCTGCAGGGTTTGTGCTCTCATACAGTTTTCTCCCTTGCAGTTTTTGACTTTTGTTGGGACCAGAAACATCCTTTTTTATTCTGTTCTTAACACAGTTTAGATTTTTATTCTTTTTTTTTTTTTTAAGATTTATTTTTATTGTTTTTTGACAGAGACAGAGAGAAGGGGGAGGGCCCAGAGCAGTCTCCATAGTTGACAGCATTTAGTTTTACATATAGTTTCACTCCACAGGTGGGCGCGGGGCTGCGCAGGGCAGGAGCTGGGCCGGGAGCCTCCCGCATGGGCCCCGGCAAGAACTGAACTGGGGGCACAGCCCAGCTCAGCATGTGGGTCCACATGGACCGGGGCTGGGATTCGATCCTTGGGTTCTGGGGCTGCAAAGCGAGCGCTCAACCCGCTGGGCCATCCCAGCTTCCCTTTCATTTTTTTCTTAATGAAAAAGTTGAAGTTATCAAATGAGTATAGAGAACAGTGTACCGAGGTCCACATGCCATTACTTGGCTGCAAACACAGCTTCACTGAGCAAGCAGAAGCCCCTCTGGGGACCGGGCACTGGGCAGGGGTGGGGCGGGGCCCTGGGCGGGGCTTGGTGGTGGGAGGGGCACTGTGGGGAGATGGACAGGGGTGGGGCGGGGCCCTGGGCGGGGCTCCGTGCTGGGCTGGGGGATGGGGGGGTGCCTGGGCGGGGCGCTGCCCTCTTGCCCTTGTGTCTGGCTCACTTCTCAGACTGTGTTGTTAGTGCTGTGCCTGACTTTCCTCAGCACCGTTTCCCCCTTTTCAAAACCTGTGGTTGTGTTGGGGGGTTTTTGGGAAGGAGATACAAACCCGCATCAGGACAGAACCCTCTCGCGTTCCTCCGCCGTCCACACTCCGCGCTCGTGCGTCCGGGGGATGCCTGCAGGCTTGCTCTTCTCTTTCTCGTCTTCAGCTTTTCTTGCTTTGCGCTGTTCCTGCCTCTGTGCTGAGCTGCAGACCTGTGATCCTGCTCCTTCTCTGGTCCTTGGCTGTTTGGAGCAGGGCCCGGGTTTCGCCTGGCCGTGGTCGTGTTCCGCTCCTAATGCTGTTTGCTTCTGTCCTCGTCGCGCCCCCAGCCCCCCCTGCCCCCCTGCCCCGCGGCTTTGCTCCCGCGGCCCCGGCCGCCCTTGCAGAGGTTGGGCCATGAGGGTGAAGTCAGGCTGTGTGCTGTTGTTCCCAGGCCGCGGCAGAGGCAGCGCGTGTACCCCAAGTGTACGTGGCTGACGACCCCTAAGAGCGCCTGGCCCCGTTACAGCAAGTCAGGTGAGGGCCGCGGGGCGGGGCTGGGGGCGGGGCTGAGAGCAGAGGGTGTGGGCGCCCCCCCCAGGGAGAGCGCGGGGCGGGCACCTCCCCAGCACCTGAGACTGAGGGGCGTCCCCAGGCCTGACCATGCGGCTGCTGGAGTCCAGGAAGGGCCTGTCCTGCTTTGCGTTCGAGCACAGCGAGGAGTATCAGCAGACGCAGCTGCGGTTCCTCGCCGCCGTGCGGTCCATGGAGCCCAACAACATCGTGGTGCGTGTTGTGCCCAGAGCTGGGGACCTGGGGACGGGCGGGGGCGTGGGCAGGGCCCAGTCGGGGCGCCAGGCCCAACTTCCGGTCAGATCCGGGTCGGGCTTCGCAGCCGTGCTGAGCATGGCTTGAGCTGGGGTTCAGGGGTCACCCCATGGTGCTTCCCCTGCGGTTTGGTGCCGAGTGCAGGGCCCCGCGCACCCTCACTGCGACCCCCTGGCTCCCAGGTCCTGCTGCAGACAAGCCCCTACCACGTGGACTCCCTTCTGCAGCTCAGCGACGCCTGCCGCTTCCAGGACGACCAGGAGACGGCGCGTGACCTCGTAGGTGCGGCGCTGCGTCAGGAGGGGTGCAGGGTGCGCGTGGGCATCCAGGGCCTACAGAGTCACAGCTTTCCTGAGATGCCGCTCCTAACGCAGGCCCTTCTCCCGTTCAGGAAAGCCGGTGTTGCTCGCCCTCCTAGGTCCTGGGTCGTTTTCATGAAATACGAAAGAGACCCATCAGCCGTCACTTGTCCCCAGCCCCTGGCATCAGTGTGCATTCTGTCTCTGGGTTTGTTTGTCCGGGACATTTCTCATCCTTGCAATCACATGACACATGTTACCGTGACTTGTCATTCACCATAACGTCTCCCAGGTCCCTGTGTCAGCGCTCCTAATGGCTGAGTGGCCTCCGTTGGCTGTGTGGTCCACGTTCTGTTTACCCTGCAGCACTGGGGACACACTTGGGCCACTTGCGTTTATGGCCCCTGTGGCTAAGCAGTGGGGACGTGTGCTCTTCTCTGGCTGGAATGTGGGTGTTGCCAGCTCAGAGCCCTGTGGTCGAAGTAAATGCAGAGTGACCTTGATCTCCAAAGTCACGTCTGTGCTCTGTGACTTCCTAAAATCCTAGTGACACGACCTCCTTCCTTCCAGAGCTTTCGCTGTGGCGAGCCACAGAGGACGGGGTTGCAGTCGCCGCGCGGTGGCTGTGACGCTGTCCCTGGTGTTTGTGGTCCGCAGAGCGAGCGCTGTACAGCATGGAGTGTGCCTTCCACCCCTTGTTCAGCCTCACCAGCGGGGCCTGCCGGCTGGATTACCGCAGACCCGAGAACAGGTGAGCTGGCTGCCCAGTGCATGCGGTACAGGTGAGGCAGGTGAGGCAGCACGCGTGGTCCACAGGGGTCCCACCTGGTGGTGTGCACTGGGCATCTCACTGTGTTAAAGCTTGAGTGCGGGAGGGTTGGGCTCCATGTGTCCCTGTCAGAAGTGAGCTTCGTAAGCACATCAGCACGATGGGGTCTGTAATTCGTGCCCCCGCATTTGTGGGCGACGGTCCGAGCCCCCTGAGTTTAGGGTTCTGCACGATGCTGAAGTCAGTAGCTCCAGCTCAGCCTGACCCTTGCCCTGTATTGCATGGTCATGGGCAAGTGGCACCCCCTTCTCGCAGACACTCCCGCCCTGAACCCCCACTCAGGCCTCACCAGGCAGCCTCCCGGTGGCCTCAGGGCCCTGGCAGTGGCCACGCCCTCTGTCCCCTGTGGTGCAGCCGTGCTGGGTGCCCCAGGAGAGAGACACACACTATCTGCGCTGCATCCAAGTGTTCTACAGGTCATGTCACTTTTTCTCTCCAGTGAAATTCTTAATTTTTTGAGACAGGCTCTAAGATTCTAATATCTCTAGGCACTAATAGGGCAATATGTTATTTGTAATTTTATGCATCCAACAATACTGCTACTAGCAACTGTTGAAATTTGAGAATAAACTAAAGTTGTAATTATAGCAGATTTTAATTCTGTTTCCTTAAGTGATAAACAGTTTAAAAAAAAAAATAGAAGATACTAAAGGTTTCTGCTAACAAGTAAGTGGTTTTCTGTTCACGGAGACACACATAACCACAAACAGCAAGCAGAGCATCCCTTCCCTGCAGACACAGGGACGTTCTCGAACATTCACAGTGATTAGGTCACACAGGACATTCGGGCGAAGTCAGCAAGCGGAAGGCGGGCCCTGTGCTGGAAGAGGCTCCGGACCACGTGGCTTTGCCACCTTGCTGCCGCTGCAATTCACGAGGCACTATCTTGGTCTAGGAGCTTCTACCTGGCCCTCTACAAGCAGATGAGCTTCCTGGAGAAGCGGGGCTGCCCACGCACGGCGCTGGAGTACTGCAAGCTCATCCTGAGGTAGGTGCCCGGGCTGCCCCTGCGCTGTGGCCTCCGTGGTCGGAGGCCCGCAGACAGCCTCACAGGCCCACCCTGGGTTTTGTCTCTCTCTGCCCCGCCCTGCTCACCGTGCTGCCTCCGGAAGCCTGGACCCCGACGAGGACCCCCTGTGCATGCTGCTGCTCCTCGACCACCTGGCCTTACGGGCACGGAGCTACGAGTACCTGATCCGCCTCTTCCAAGAGTGGGAGGTGCGTGCTGCAGCCGTCCTGGGTCCCTGCCTCCCTCCAAGCTGCTCCATGTGCACACAAGCGTGTGCACGCAGGTAGCCATGGGCTGGCGCAGACCAGGACCCAGCGTGACCCGCACGATGCTTCCATAGTACAGTGCTGGTGTCGGTGGACGGGGTGACGTAGAGCATGTGACATTGATTTCACCTTTTTCTTTCTAATGTGGCTGCTAGAAAACGTGAACGGCGCTCACGTGAGGTTCCTGTGGGCCGGGCCATCTCGGCCTGAACTGAGCCCTGCTCGGAGCTCAGGGCTGGGGGTGGGCGTGGTGGGTCTTCTCATAGCATCAGGCATGTGCTTGACAAATAGCTAGCGAATCCCTGAGCTCGGCGCCACTGGGCGTCACTGGGCGTGGCTGGCCCAGGAGCGCCAGTGCTGGGGACCTGGCTGAGGGAAGTTTCTGGAGGCAGAAGAGCTGCTGCAAGGAGGCCCCGGCGGGGCTGCCCGGGGTAATGGACCATGGTCATTAGGCTATGGAGCCACGGCGCTGTGTCCCGCTTCAGTCGCGGAGGCGTGGCAGGCCCAGTGCCTTCGTGCACACGCAGGGAAAGGCAGGAAGCTGCTCAGCTGCGTCCACAGACGTGCTGGGTGGGGAGGCACGGCGCCCCCACCCTGTGGGTTGTGCTGTCTGGAGTTCACTTTCTGCAGCTGGAGCTGCCGTGTGGTGGGGCCTGTCGCACTCGCCTCACTCCACCTCACCCTGGGTCCTCTTACGGTGTCCACCCCCAGCCCGTGGTTTCAGTCACCCCCACCCGCTTCAGTCTGAAAGTGCTAAGGGGACAATCCCAGAAACACACAGTTCGTGAGCATTGCAGTGTGTGCTGCGGAGCTGCGTGGTGAGCCCTGCGCCCTGGGGATGCGTGTCCTCCCTTGTCCGGAGTCTGCGCTGTACACGCACCACCAGGCCGTCCCTAGTGGCCCTCGGTGGTGAGGTGGCCCATGCTCACCCCACCCTGGTTTTACTCGATGGCTCCAAAGCACAAGGGTCGTGATGCCAGTGATTGGGAGATGCTCCCAAGAAGCTGCCAGCGTGGGTCCTGCCGGGTTCTCGACTGGATGAGGACCCAGGCGTGAGACTCAGTTGCCTGGGGACTGAGCTCTGTAAACTGAACCTGAGTCCTTTGTCTCCACCCCCTGCAGACCCCCCGGAACCTGTCCCAGCTCCCGAACTTCGCCTTTTCCGTGCCCCTGGCGTATTTCCTGCTGAGTCAGCAAGCAGACCTCCCTGCGCAGGAGCTCACCTGTGCGAGGGGACAGGCCTGCGTGCTGCTCCGACAGGCGCTCGTCATGTTCCCCGGAGGTGGGTGCTCCCCACGCCCCGCCCCCTCCACCCCAGGAAGGGGCCTGGGGTGACGCGGGCTTCTGCTCCCTCCCGCAGTCCTGATGCCCTTGCTCGGGTACTGCAGCGTGCGTCCAGACACCGCCGTCGCCCACCACCCCTTCTTTGGACCCAACGCTGAGATAAGGTGAAGACCGGGAGGTGCCCTGGGGGACCAGTGCCCGTGTGTGCGTCATGGGGGCACCTGGCTCCCTGGCAGGTGCTGTCCACACATGGCCTGGGCAGCGGGACCGACCTGCTTGTGGGGGCTGGGCCCTGTGTCTGTGTGGGGGGTCCACCTTGTCCTGCTGGACACGGAGCTGCAGCCCAAAGCACAAGGTTCCCAACAAGAAAGGGGCAGAATGTGGGGGGCCCCGGGTGGCCTTTCTATGTCATGTTCCTATTAAGGAACTTGCACAGCAAACAGAAGCGAGGATCCCTAGGCCCCGCCAGGGCAGTTGCCCCACTTCAGGCCGTGTGCACACCCTGGACGCCCCCACAGGTGCCGGCAGGCATGCAGAGGCCGGGGCCCCTGGGGTCTGCTGACAGGCCCTGCCTCCCCGCAGCCAGCCTCCCGCCTTGAGCCAGCTGGTGAGCCTGTACCTGGGGCGGTCCCACTTCCTCTGGAAGGAGCCGGCCACCATGAGCTGGCTGGAGGAGACCGTGCGGGAGGTCCTGCAGGCTGTGGATGCCGGGGACCCTGCCGTGGAGGCCTGTGAGAGCAGGTGAGCCGGGGCCACCTGGTGGGGCCACGTGAGCACCAGGCCCACAGCTTGGGCTCTGAATCACAGACGGGGGTGGGGGGTGGGGGATGGGGGTGGGGGTAAGCCAGGCAGGCTCAGCTCCATGCTGTCCCTTTCCTCCCGGGCCCCAGGCGCAAGGTGCTGTACCAGCGTGCGCCCAGGAACATACACCGGCACGTGGTCCTCTCCGAGATCAAGGAGGCAATCGCTGCATTGCCCCCGGTAAGGGGGGGACCCCAGTTAGGAGACTATCCCCAGTAGGGAGGGTGTCCCCAGTAAGGGGAGGACCCCTGGTAAGGAGCCCCCTCCGGGCCTCGCAGCCTGTGGCCTCCTTTGCTGAGAGGACACGCTGACGAGTCTGAGCGGTGGCCGCCCTCTGCGCTGGGCTGGGGCGTGCAGTGCACAGTGGGCGTGGCCCAGGGCTCAGCGTGTGCCGTTCTGTGTCCCAATGTGCAGGACGTGAGTGCGCAGCCTGTGCTGGGCTTCGACCCGCTGCCCCCTGCGGACACCATCTATTCCTACGTCAGACCAGAGAGGTGCGTCCACCCGGGGCAGGGGCCCTCTGCTTCAGGGTCCCTGGACCTCGGGCGCAGAGCACGGGGGTCTTGGGGTCGTGGACCAGCCTGCGCTCCGGGCTCTTTCACCAGCTCGTCTGGTCTGGGCGCCTTTCTGGTTGGGCTCTGTCGTGGGTGTGGAGGTGGCGTGGGGAGCAGTGGGCCCGTCCTTGTTCCCTGAGAGGGCGTCTCCTTACGGGTGGGGCAGCGTGTGTGGTGGGAGCAGCGTGTGTGGTGTGGCCAGCGTGTGCGAACAGCTCTCAGGTGGCCATGGACTCAGGTCTGCCTTCTGGCCTTCAGACCCGCCCCCTAGTCATTTCCTGAACAGTCCTCATGCTTGTCCCGGCTCAGGGAGCATGTGCTTCCCAGACCGGAGTAGAACACGTGTAGGACAAAGTCCTTTTGTTTTCACTGAATCCCAGTTAAATTCTCCAGTTGAGGTGAAAATGATCAGTACCATGGGTTCAAAAAACGCTGGCGTGCTGCACACGGGGGCACTGAGGACTGGCTGCAGGACTTTGCTGACAAGCGTCTGTGTGCACACCCCCCCTTCCGGGACCCTCAGCTTGCAGACCATGACCTTTCGAGTGAAGGTCACTGCCGGGCTCACAGAGCTGGGCTGCAGCACCTCGTTTCACCAGGAGGGGGCCTCACCTACCACATGCCCAGAATCCTGTCCCTGAGCTCTGAGTGCTGACCACTTTGGAACGGCAGCTTCCTTAGAATCAAGGCGCCTGTGCGTGGCCAGCGCCCATGCTGGACGCCCATCCCTGAGGGGGCCTGAGCCGTCCTGTTGCCCTGGGGTGTGCTTGGGGCGACCTTCCCGTCCCTGCCGGGCCGGAGGGGACACAGGTGTCAGGCCAGCTTTGCTCTGACTGTTGGTGGCTTCCTTCCAGGCTGAGTCCCGCCAGCCACGGAAACACCATCGCGCTCTTTTTCCGGTCCTTGCTGCCCAACTACACCATGGAGGTACGTGGGCACGCCGCGGCCCCCCTGCCAGCCGGGTTCAGGCTCTCTGGTCAGGGGTGAATGTGCAGAGCCGGCGTCTGGGCACCCAGCCTGCCCAGGGCACTGGGCACGCCCACTTGGGACTGGCCCCCAACCTGGATGAGACGCGTGGAGGCGGCACGGCTGCCTGACCGCACTGGCCTTGTTGGACGTGTGTGTGGTTTCTGGGGTCCTGGGGTGAGCTTGGTGGGGGTGCTGGGCCCCACCCCAGGGCTCTGTGCTCAGATGAGCCTCGTTGCTGCAGGGCGAGAGGCCAGAGGATGGAGCGGCCGAGGGGCTGGACCACAACCAGGGCCTGAACAGGCTGATGCTGGCTGTGCGGGACATGATGGCCAACTTCCACTTCCACGACCTGGAGGCGCCACGCGAGGACCACCCCGAGGGGGACGGGGAGTGGGACTGACTGTGCCCACGCCGTGCAATCATGTTCCTGATTGGGGCTGGTCAGAACTGGCCAGTTCCCTCAAGTAGAAATGCTGATGTATCACCCACTTGCCTCTGTGTCTCCTGCCAACGCGAGAGGCCCCACCCCCGGGGCCGCAGGCAGCCCCCTCGCGCCCTGGGCGGCCCCCCCACCCCCAGGCAGTCTGTGGAGTCTCATGGGGCTTTTCTCAGTCCAGGGGAAGCCTGAGAGGTAGGCCTGGGAGGAAGAATCCAGGGCCCTGAGCTTGGGAGCTGGAGGCACCTCCTGGCCCTGACCTCCACCCTCAGGCAGCAGACGTGGGTCCTCCAGGGCGGGGGTGCAGGCTGGCCAGTCATCTCCCAGCACGTCTGCCCGAGTCCTGGTCCATCCGTCCTCCCAGGAGCTCCCCAGCCATCCTAGTCATTGACATGGAGTCACCCATCGTGGGGATGCGTGAGGTCATTCTCTCGAGTTCCCAGCTGGGGGCTTCCGGTGTTGGGGGTCAACAGTAGCCTCTGCTTTGCACGTGCTCTGCAAGGACAGGGCCCGCAGGTGCAGTGAGGCTGTCTGTTTTGGCCCCACCTGGTCCCTCGTAAGGATCTGGTGGGGGGTCAGCACCCAGCTCCGAGGGTCCCGCATGTCTGATGACCCAGTCTGCCCTGGGTGCATGTCCCCACCGGGCTGTCCTGACGGGAGCCTCAGCCAGGGAGCTGGGCCTGCTGGGCAGGGGCTGGGCTTCAGAGACCCATTCGAGCAAGCCGGGCGGGCACCAGGGACCTGAGGTCTAGGGCCAAGGCTGCCCTCTGCCACCAGGAGCTGGTGAACTTCAAAGGGAAGATCCTGTCTGAGCCGTGGTGAAGCGGAGAGGCTGGGTGGATGGGGGGAAGGTGCTCAGTCCACGTCGCAGCAGCGTCGCCAGTGGCTGTGAGAAGACAGCCGATCACATCTGGACTCCGGTGTCCAGCAAGGGAACCAGCCCCTCACAGGCCTGAGCCACCCAGTCACTCAGCGTCGTCTGTGCAGGCAGCGCGGGGTGGGCATGCAAGCCACCCCCGCCCCTCCCCAAGATCAAAGGAAACTGGATAGACCACCCTTGAACCCAGATACCCGGAGCCATCTCTGGGCCAGCTCACCCCCTTCTCCTGACTGGCCCTCAGGGGACCCCGAGGAGAGCGCAGCCGGCCAGGCCCCCGGGCAGGCGGGGGCCCCCGAGGTACTGCTGAGCTGGTGCCACACAGCTGCCTTGGCTCCAGCGAGAAGCCTTCCTGCCCCGGCCTCGCCACAGCTGGCCCTGCGGCTGAGTGGGCTGGGCCACAGCAGCGAACAAGCCCGAGGGGCTCCCTGTGCCCAGCCTGCTCCACGGGGTCAGGCACAGCGTCTTGTGGAGCCTCGTGCTCTGAGGGGACATTGTGTCCACCGCCTGTTGGCTGGTCGTCAGTTCCTTCCAGGGGCTTATCTGTGATGCCATTAGACATCTCCCCCATGACCCTAGCTCATCACAGCTGACCTCCCAGCTCCATGCCCTTGCCGTCTCCCACGCACGGAGTCCCCAGTGGGCAGAGCCAGTGCGGATCAGATGGGGAGCGGGAGGCCTCAGCCCGAGGGGGCTGCAGTTACCTAGTTCTCGGCCTTTGAAGTGTCTGGCTGAGGGGTGGGGCAGCGGCCACCTCAAAGGTCTCATTATGGAGCTGGAAGGACTGGTGTCCCTGAGACAGTGTGACACGCTGCTCGCCCAGCAGGTGCGCCCACGGAGCCCCAGGCCTGGGAGGGAGCCCTTGGGGACGGAGCTGCAGGGGCAGAGCTAGGACGTGTGGCACAGGTTCCAGCCCAGCCCCTCCCTGCCCGACACCCCCTCCCCAGCAGCAGCTCTGCCGTGGGGTCTGCCCTGGGACCCCCACTGTGGACAGTGGGGAGGGGAGGGGCCTGCCATCCTGCACACCACGGGAGGGGGCGGGGGGGGCGAGCTGCCAGAAACAGGCCGGCCACCAGGTTGGCAGGCGCTTGTTACATCAGGTGACCAGACATCTCGCTTTGGGCGGGACAGTCCCGATTTTTAACAATCTGTCCCGCGTCCCGCGGCGTTTTAAAAAAGTCCCGATGTTTGGAAAGTTCACGACAAGCTAGGGAGCGGCGGGAGATAGACCCAATTTTTAATCAAGAACCCCCTCCCTCCCGGTCCATGGTGTCCCGCTTTACCAATGTTACCATCTGGTCACCTTAGGACTCAAAGCCCATGACCTGAGCACGAGGTGCCACACCTTGGTGTCACCCAGGGGGACTGTGCCTATGCCCGTGACAGGTGGAGGACAAAGTGCCCATGACAGGTGGAGGCTGCCCCAGTGCCCGACGTGGCGGATCCCTTCCTGGCCGCTCCACACAGCTCTACGGATGTCCCGGTCCTGGAAGGGGGTTGGCGTGGGGGGCACAGACCCGTCCGGGCAGAGGCAGCTCCAAGCGGGCTGCACGGCCCGAGGGTTCTGGTGTGATAACACCTGAGTGTGCTCAGCCTGGATGCTGTGTACCTGTGTGTGCAGACTGCAATACCCAGCAACCTGCGTGTCTGTAACGTGCACTTTCATGGGTGATGGGCTTCAAGACAAAAGGGGACAAAGAGCTGTCAGTTGTGCAGACGAAAGCAGTGATTGTGGTCATATGTGTGGGCCCATGAGAGGCCATCTGGCAGCCGGCAGATGGGCAAGAATGAGATTTAGCAGGAACATCACAGATACTAAGGTGACCAACTTTTTCCCAATGAAAAGGAGGACAGCTGACTTGGTGTGAGCACATGATGCGGAGCCTAGGTGATGTGATGTGGACTTGCACATCCGGAAACAATCTAGCTGTTACCAATCAATATCATCCCAATAAATTTAACAATAAAAAAAAAATCGATTGCAGAACCAAAAAAGAAAAGGAGGACATCTAGGAGGACACTTTTTGAGGGAGGTCAGAACTTCCAAAAGGAGGACTGTCCAAGCAGAAGCCCCTCCGCTCACCTCCACCTCTAGCCCCCGCCCCCCACCTTGTGCTGGGGGCACGTGGGACGAAGGGCCCCCACCGCCGTCAGGGGCCCCCACAATGCACCGCGTGGCTAGCCGCGGGTCTGCCTTGAAGTGGTTCCTGACACGGGAAGTGGGGTCCGCAGCTCTGGCCCTGCCCCTCCTGCAGCCACGTGACTGATGCCCCGGGCAGCGCTCAGCAGGCCCGGGGTCCTGGGGGCAGGAGCCATCTCCGCGACCATCTAGCATGGGGTGGAGGTGGCGGCTGGGGGTGCAGCCCCTGAGTACCCCAAGGCAGAGCGGCGTCAGAGGGCGCCGTGCAGGACAGGCTGGGTGCCCTGGGCCTGCGGAGTGGAAGGTCTCGGGGGCCCGTCAGAGAACGCCCCCCACGCGCAGAGGCTGGCCTGGGAGCACTGGTGGGCTGAGCACGAAGGGGGACCCTGGAAGCTGGGACGGCCCTGGGTGCCATTCGCTCCCCGTAGCTGCGGGCCCGGCACACGCCTGGCACGCAGCCACCCTCAGTAGGAGGGGCTCCTGGGACGAGAAAGCCCCCTTTTCTGGTCTCAGTGCACCCCAGACGTGCAGAGGCTGCGGGAGCGACCGCACCTCCAGGGAGCAGGTGGGAGGTGGGTCGACGCCACCCAGCTTGGGGGCCTGGCTGGGAAGTGACTGGACGTGTGGAGGGGCTGCGGCCTCTGTGGCTGGGCCACGCCCGGGCCGATCCTCGGGTGGCCCTGGGGGTGGCGCCATGAGCTGAGCGGGACACCGCGGGCAGGACACCCCTCCTGCTTCCCAGCGGGGCCAGAGGCTGCTGGGAGCCCTCACCTCCACATCCGACCCGGGGCTGGCCGCCAACCAGAGGGGCCGCAGTGCCTTCCCGACAGGCTCCTCCTGAGCCTCGGGCCAGTGAGCCTGGTGGAGAACGAGCTGGTGGTGGCCTCCATCGCCAAAACCGCAACCTGCCCTCGCCCGTGCACGTCCCCCTCTGCTGCCCGGCCGCGTGCGACCTGCTGGTGAGCGCCAGCAACGCGGTGCAGACGGCGTCACGCTGCTGCTGGAGGCGGCCTGGCTGCCCTGGTGCAGCAGCTGGACGCCACCATCGTGCTGTCTGCGGCTCCATGGTGTCCCGCCTCTGCTTCCGGGCGCCGTAGCCTGGACCGCTGCGTCTCCATCTTCTACGCCCCACGCTGCCGGGAGTGTGGCCACGGCTAGATCTGGGCGGGCAGCGTCACCTCCAGCTCCCCCTTCATCGCCTGCTGTGACCGTGCGGCCGTCCCGCTCTGTCTGGTCTCCATGCTGGTGCTCATGGCGGTGCTGTACGCGCACATGGTCACCCAGGCATCGCCCAGCTGCACAAGAGGCGGCGCCCGCCCACCAGGGCTCCCGCCTCAAGGCCGCTGCCACCCTGACCCTGCGGCTGGACATTTTCTTCCTCTGCTGGAGCGCTCCTCACGCTCTGTCCTCAGCACCTGCGTCTGCAGCTGTGTCTTCAAGAACTTCAGCCTCTTCCTGGTTCTCAGCATGTGCAACGCCTTCCACAGCCAGGAGCTCCGGAAGGCGCTCAGAGAGGTGCTGCTGGTGAGGGGACGGCTTCGCGCCCAGGCCTGTGCCCGGCTGAGGGGACGGCATCACACCCAGGCCTTTTCCTGGCGCTGTAACTTGCCAAAGTGACAGACCCTCTGGGGCCAGAGGATGGAGCAGGCATCTCCGGGAGGCAGTGGGGTGGGGAGGCTGGGAGACTGGGGCCACTGGCTCCCGAATCCGCGGCCCTGAGCCCCAGCCCGCTGGGAGGGACATGGAGACCCTGTGCAGACAGAGTGACGAGAGCCATTGGCACTGCTGCCGCCAAGGCCTCACAGGAAGGGGTCAGGTCCTGCCGCAGACGAGTCTGGAGAGCTGCAGTGGCAGGTGTGGCTGGCGTCTCCCCAGGCTCAGGTGACAGAGGTGCACCGTGCACAGCCGGCAGGCACCTGGCCAGCGCCCGCTCCTGAAAGGGCGTGGGGGTGGGAGTGATGAGGGGACAGAAGCCATGGCCGGCCGGCCAGGTGAGGAGCCACAGTGCAGAGGCCCGGCCGAGAGGGGAGCACGTAGAGCCCAGCCCCAGCTGCTCTGACCCTGCGGCTTTGCCGGCTCCCCGTGTGCAACCCCCAATCCAGGGAGCAGCGGCCACCCTGTGCCCAGTCACCTCTGTGGTGACAAGGCTTGGACACCACCCAGGCTGAAACGGGGCCCCTGTGACCCGGGGACCTTGGCCAGAGCCCCAGCAGGCCGGCCTCCACATCTGCTCTGAGGGGCCCACGGGGCAGGTGGGCTGGGGGCTGGGGTTCCCTCCTGGAGGGGTCAGTGCTCAGCCAGCCCCGGGAGGTGTGTGAGGCCGGGAGTCCTCCACGCGAGCACTGCCCAGCGACGTGCACGTCCCGGCGGTGGCCAGCTGGGGTGGACTGTGCTTGCCAGGTGCTGGGGGCCTTGGCTCCACCCCCTGCTGCAGCTGGGGGTGGCGGGCCTCCCTGAGGAGCCCACCTGGTCTGCACAGACACTCGGCATGCAGCTGACCCCCTTGCCGGCACAGCCTCAGAGAAGACAAAGGCGACCGTATCGGCCAACATCAAGGCAGTTCTGGTGCCGCCTGCAGCCCCCACGCCTCCCCCTGCAGTGCCCCACCCGGGCTGCTGCCTCGGGGCTGCGAGCTGGCACCCGGAAGGGCTGCGAGCTGGCACCCGGCAGGGCCGCGGGCTGGTTCCCGGCAGGGGCTGCTGCCTCGGGGCTGCGAGCTGGCACCCGGCAGGGGCTGCGGGCTGGTTCCCGGCAGGGCCCGCTTTGCAGGGAGGCAGGACGGTGAGTCAGCCTGGAGCCCTCTGGGATTGCAGGGGGAGCCGCCCGCAGGGAGGCAGGGTGCTGGCCGCCTCCTGATGCCGCAGCAAAGCCTCTCTTGCTCATCCGGCTCCAGGGAAAAGCCAAAAGCTCACCAGGGACCCCTGAAAGGGGGGACGGGGCGGGGCCCCTGGTGGCTGGAAGCCAACCGCAAGAAGCCACATCATGGACACACTGTGGAGGAGGGGCTCCTCTGGAGAACAAAAGACCCCTTTCTAGACTCGCCAAACTGGGGAGCGGCCGCAGGGGCGAGGGCCCGGCGGGCAGCCTCAGCGTCCCACCCCGGCGGCCACGGCCC
>PVKE010024247.1:0-23960 GCA_004027555.1 Craseonycteris thonglongyai | reverse complement strand
GGTCATTTAACTGTGTCTGGGTACTTTGCCAGCATTGAGTGAGCTCTCTGAGTGTCTTGATTAATGCAGCCCTGAATTCTGTTTCACTTAGATTTGATTCCAAGTGTGCAAGGTCCTTTACTAAAGACTGCCCCTGATCTTCTGGAGGGTCTTTGGATTCTGAGGTGTGCATTGTGTTTGATGTGGTTCTTTTTGCTTTCCGCATGAGTCTGTTTTCTCTCTGGGGGTTTGCCTATCAGATGGGCTTCTCTTTATTTTTTCTTTTGGGCTCAGTTGTGGGAGAAGGAGATTTTGGGAGAGGGTTGGGGGAAGCAGACAGCTTCTGTGTCCTGGGGCACTTCAGGTTGCTGTGTTAGTTGTTAGATAGCAGGGTAGTAAAGATGTGGCCAGGGGTGGGGGCATGTGAGTAGGAGCTAGGGCAGGCCTGAGACACAATAGCAGATTCCTCTTTCAGCAGGGGGGCTGGTGGTTCAGTGGGGGCGGGGCGCAGGAGCTCTGGTCTTTCCTCCTCCTGGCTGCCCCTCCTTCAATTGTATCTGTAAGGCACGCCCGCAGGGCAGCACTTGGATGGGCTGGGGCTTGGCAGTGGCCCCAGTCGGCTGCGCAGTAGTTGCGCACGCGGTCCGCCTCGCCCCAGAGGCCTGGTGGGCGGGACGCCAAAAGCCCAGCTGCGCGCTCGCGAGCAGGCAGCAGTGCTGCCGCGGCCCAGGGAGCAGGGCGCCGAAAGCCGGTCCTGCGAGCAGGCAGCGGTGCTGCGGCGGCCTGGCAAGCAGGGTGCCAAAAGCCCTGTAGCGCACTGGCGAGCAGGCAGCGGTGCTGCGGGGCGGCCCGGTGGGCGGGGCACTGAAAGCCCGGTGCGCGCACGCAGTGATGCGCAGCGGCCCAGTGGGCGGGGCGCCAAGAGCCCAGTTGCACGCTGGTAGCCTCACTGCGGAGGCCCGGTGGGCGGGGCGCCGAAAGCCCTGCGCGCACAGGCCGTAGCTCGGGCGGCAGCCGCTCTACGCTCCCGGCTCTGTTGAGACCGCCGGATTCACTCCAAGCACGTCCAATGCAGCTATGCCCACTCACGCCCCAGCCCTCACTCCAAGAGCCCTGTCCTCAGAAGGCGCTCCCTCACAGTCAATCTCCTCCGTAAATCAGGGGCGCTGAGTTGCTGCGGGCTGGTGCCCTGCTCTCACCCCGCCTGCCGGGAAGTGCCGCCGCCCTGCTCCACAGTCCCTGTTCCACTTTAGGCTCCGTGATCTGATTAGGGCACTGCGTGCTGTCCCTTGAGTTCGGATGTTAAATTGTCCACAGTCTTGTGGGGCTTCCACGCTCCCTAGGTCTCGGCTTCCTGCCCGCCCTCGATCCAGCTCCACTTTGACTGTAGTCCCCCAATCCCCCTTTGTTTTTGCCAGCCCCGGGCCGCGCTCCGAGTCTCTGTCCCCGAATCGCTGCTTCCCTTTCCCTCTCCCGCTCTCCCCTTTTTTCTCTAACCTTTGTGTGTTGTTCTGCGTTGTGTGGCTCTCTTGGTTGAGGTTTCTTCTCAGGGTTTCCCCTGTGGATTCCCCTCTGTTCACAAGGCCCTTCCCAGGCAGTTATCGGCGTTCTCCTCTCATGCCGCCATCTTGGATCTCCTCTTCTCTCTTTCTTTTTTAATTGAAATACATTTGACATGTAAATTTAATGTGTATAACACGTTCATTTGGTACATTTATATATTGTACGTAACATGATTGCTGTTGTAGCGATAATTAGCACCCTTATGTTCCATAATTATATTTTGGAATAATTAAGTTCTAGTCTCAGCAAGTTTGATGATTACAGTTCAATACTGTTCATATTCACTACACTGTGCATTCGAGCTCCAGTGATTATAGTATAAATAACACTTCAATGCGATGATTTTGATTGAGATTGTATCTGTACTGTTCAATTTCCCCTTTGAAGTTGTACAATTCAGGTGCAGTTAGGACATTCATGAGGTTTTCCAGTCATTACCCCTGTCTAATTCCAAGTAGGTCCATCACCCCAGAAAGAAACCCATGCTCACTGGCAGCCTCCCCCTTCCTCTCTCCCCCAGCCCCTGCATCAGGGCAATATTAAAAAAACAACAACTAGTGCAAAACATTCCACAATGAACACGCTGTCAATTTTTAAAATGGAGACAAGCCCTGACGTGGCATGGTTGGTGCCGCATCACTCACCCCTACCCCACCCCCAATCTCCACCCGGTCTGTGATTTGCCTGGTGGAATGACCTACCTCCTCCAAATATTTTCTCTCCTGGGTCTCCCAGACAACGGGAGTCTGGACTTGGGCCGAGGTCTGGGAAGTGACTTGGTGGATGCTCTCTCTGCTCAAACCCTTGGAGGCGGGTTTCAGGCACGTGGTGGCCAGCAGGCGGGCTAGGTGACCCAAGGTCTCTCTTTGGCACCCTCTAGTGTTGAAACAGCAGCCTTATCACCACCGACTTGGCACTTGCACAGAGCATGTTGAGTTCATTCTATGCATTACTCAAAATGATCTTAAGAAATTATTTCCATAGAGGCACTCGTATTGAGAGGTATTCAAACAATACATTAATGTACAGAGTAAATTTGAATGCCCCACCCCCATCCACCCCAGCCCCAGCCCCAAAGCCAACAGCAATTTGAGATGTGTTCTGTATGTACTTTCCATAGCACCTGTATGATCTTAATCTGTATAAAGCCTCACAAACAAGCCCTGATGTCACCCTCACTTAACAGGTGCATTGACTGAGGCTCAGAGAGATCAGATCATTTGTTCAAGGTCACACAGCATGTGAGGAGGCTTGGCGTGAACCCAGGGCTGTCTGACTCCAATGTCAAGAGGAAGAAAGGGGGAGGGGTCTTTACATGGGAGGAGTCCTCTCAGCTCTGCCAAAGTCATTCAACTCATTCAACTAACATTTATTGGGTATGACTGTGTGCTGGGTGAATGATACACATGGGCCCCTGCCCTCCTGAAATTCACGACCAAGGCGCGTGACCCCATCCATTGACAAGGACTCGAACAGAAGTCAGATGAACATAGCTAGGGAGCGAGGGAAGGAAATGGAGCTGCCTAGGTGGATGTCACATGAACTTAAAGTCAACTTCCCAATTGAAATATATTTACATAATTAAAAGCTCTAATAGTTCAAAGGGCAGGTAGTGAGAAGTCTCCTTCCCACCTTGTTGTTTAGGCTCCTGGTTACCCCCTCAAGAGCATCAATCCTCAATGGAGGTGCTTTTGTTCCCAAGGGGGTGAAAACTGGTTCTGGGGGAAGGCAAAAAAATCTGGTTTTATGTATAAAGTGCAGATATACTTAGAATATATAAAAGATATACAGTGGATCTATGGTATTCAACTTTCATGGAGAGAGGGGTGACAATTAGGAAAAATTCTATAAAAATGATCGCTCCTTAGGGTGTATAGGATGGTCAAGAACTCTGCAGAATGAGGGGATGCCAGGACAGCTCAGCAGGTTGAGTGCTTGTCTTGCAGCTCCGGGATCTGAGGATTGAATCCTGGCCTCGGCCCATGCGAACCCATATGCTGAACTGGGATGTGCCCCCAGCTCAGTTCTCACCAGGGCGAGCCTCTTATGTGGGAGGCCCGTGGCTTAGCTCCCGCCCGGGGCATGGTCCCCCGGCCTGCAAGGATGTACCTCCCATGTGAGAGGCCCTGGCTGGTTCCTGCCCTGTGCAGCCCCACCCCCACCTGTGGAATGAAACTATGTGGAAAATTGATGACCTACAACTATGGAGACTGCTCTGAGCCCTCCCCCTTCTCTCTGTCTCTCTCTCTCTCTGTCAAAAAACAATAAAAATAAATCTTTAAAAGAAATTTGCAGAATGAAAGGGATGAAGGGTAAAAAAACCCAACAAAACTATTCATTACTTTTCCTTTTCGATACATTCACCCTTAACCCTAATACACTTTTCAGGTCTTCCAATAAGTTTATTTATACCCTAAAAAAAAAAAAGTCCTCAAATTGCAGCTTTAACTTCTTTGTCATTTGTAAATTTCTTCCTAGAAGCTGTTTTTTCATATTTGGGAACAAATATATAACCAGATGGAACCAGGTCTGGACTGTAGGGCAGTTGGTTTAACGTTTGGAAGCCACAGTTGTGAAGAGCAGCTAATGTAACATTGCTCTTGTGCACGGGCATGTTGTCAGGCAAAAGCAACACCCCTTTGGTCCATTTTCTTTTTCTTTTCTCCTTCACAGATTCTTTTAACTGTTTCAGCCAACTGAAATAGTACTTTCCAGTTATTGTGACTTACTCATCCATGTAATCGATCAGCAGGATACCCTCTGTAGCGCCCCCTACAAAAAAGTAGCCATGATCTTTCGAGCTGATTGCAACACTTTGAATTTCTTAAGCGGGTGGCATGCCCTTTTCATGCCACTGCGTGGACTCCTGTTTTGAGTCAGGCTCATAGAGATGATCCCAAGTTTCATCTCCATTGACAATTCAGTTTTAAACTTCATCTTTGTTGCCTCTGCAAAGGTCCAAAGACTCTCGTGAACACTTGACGTGCTGTTGTTTTTGAAGTGGTGTGAGCATTCTCGGTACCCATCTTGCACTGACTTTTGACACCCTTAGATGCTGATGGAGAATACTCAAAATGGTTGTAGGTGATACTCCAACCATTTCTGCAAGCTGCTTTTTATTCATTCTGGCATCTTCCACTTAGACTGACCAAAAGTACCATTTCAAACAGGACAGAAAGCAACAGTACTGTTCTGTTTCAAATGCTGTCTGGTCAGCTTACTGACACCTTGAGTGTAGCCCGGTGAGACCAGGCTGACCATACATACCATTTGAAACGGGACAGTACTGTTCTGTCTCACTTAAAACAGGACATCTGGTCAGCCTACTTTCACTGCAAATTCTCACCTTTTTTGACAATGTCTGAGGATGTGGCCTCAACAGGGCATCCTGGACGGAGGAGGTCTTCAATCGACTCTCTGCCTTGTTTGAAAAGGCTACGCCACTTGTGAACCATGGATTTCCCAGGGCAACAGTCCCTGTAAACCACTAACATCTCTTCCATAATAGTTTGAGGTGTTTTCTCTTGTTTTGTGAGGAACTTAATGACAGCGTAAAGTTCAATTTCATCCATCCTTGAGGTTTACTCCATGCTTGACGTGCTTCTTTGGCATGAAAGAACACAGATGCAAGTAGGCTGAAATTTGGCACATACACTAATAATGTCACACAATCAAACTGTGTGCACTAGTACTCCCACCTCTCTGATAACTACCCTGTTCAGGGAACTTCTTTTTTTTTTTAAAGATTTACTTGTATTGTTTTTGATGAGAGAGAGAGACAGAGAGAGACAGAGAGAAGGGGGAGGACCCAGAGTAGTCTCCATAGTTGACAGCATTAGTTTTCCATATAGTTTCACTCCACAGGTGGGCACAGGGCTGCGCAGGGCAGGTACTGGGCCGGGAGCCTCCTGCATAGGCCCTGACAAGAACTGAACTGGGGGCACACCCCAGTTTAGGATATGGGTCTGCGTGGGCCGGGCCCAGGATTTGATCCTCAGACTCTGGGGCTGCAAAGTGAGCGCTCAACCCACTGAGCCATCCCAGCTTCTCCCCCCCCCGTCCCCCCCTCCCCCGTGAACTTCTTGACCACACCTCATAATGAAATAAAGCTTGAGAAACTATTCTAGAAGCAGCCACTATTAAGGTTTCTGGAGAGATCTTCAAGCAATATTCTAGACATTTTCAAGAAAACATTTACATAGCCATTCGTTCCTCTTTTTACATAAATAGTAACATATCATCTGGAACTTCATTATTTCACTTGAAATATATCTTGGTGATCACTCCATGTCAGTGATCACAGCTTGCTGGTTTCTTTTTCTTTTCTTTTTTCTTTAAGATTTATTATATTGTTTTGTATGTGTGTGTTTTAAGATTTATCATTATTGTTTTTGACAGAAAGAGAGATACAGACAGAGACAGAAAGAAGGGAGAGGGCCCAGAACAGCCTCCATAGTTGCACATCATTGGTTTTTCCACATAGTTTCATTCCACAGGTGGGTGCGGGGCGCACAGGGCAGGAACTGGGCCAGGGTCTTCACCCCTGTGAGAACTGAACTGGGGGCACTCCCCAGTTCAGCATATGGGTCCGCACAGGCTGGGGCCAGGATTCGATCCTCGGTCCCTGGGGCTGCAAAGCAAGTGCATAACCCGCTGTGCCATCCCGGCTTCCTCTGGTTTCTTTTTTTACAGCCAAATAGTATTCCTCTACGTTTGAACAAAATTTACTTAACCTGTTGTCATGGATCAGCACATAACGGAAATAAGTACTTTGTTTTAAGTGCTGCAGTGTATGCTGGATAACAGCGTTTACGTCATTTCACTATTGGGTGATTGTATCTGAAGGAGAAGTTCCTGAAAGTGTAAGAGCTAGGTCAGCAGGTGTATGTATTTGTTGTTTAAGTAGACAGTGCAACTTGTTCTGCATATGATTATCACCAATTTTCTTTTTCATCCTCAAGGTCAGAAATTGCTGGTTTCCCCACAGCTCACCAACAGGATGTGTTATCAATCATTTGATCTTTGCTAACCTGAGAGTTAAAAATGGTATTGCAGTATAGTTTTAATGTTCATTTCTCCTGTAAGGTTGAGAATTTTCTTTTCTGACCAAGAGCCATTTGTCTTTCTTTCTCTGTGAGCTCAAGGTTCGTATCCTTTGCTAACTTTTCCATGGATTGTTGCTGTATTTTTCTTATTGTTTCCAAGGGCTCTTAATATATTAGGGACTTTATCTCTCTTTGTTATGAGTTATAGTTTATTCTGTCATTTGTCTTTACAAATTATTTTAAATTAAGTTTATATTTTAAATTGCCATTTGTCTTGACTTTGTTCAGGGTGACTTTTCCCTTGCAGATTTGTGTTTACGTTTACATGAGGTCAGTCACTTTTAATCACTCTGTTTATGGCATCTGAACTTAGTGTCACACTAAGAAGAGGGAAGATGGGAAGGAGCATTCTGACAAGAGGTAAATAGCAGGTGCCAAAGTCCTGAGATAGGAGGGCTCTTGGCATGTATATTAGTCATGGTTCTCCAGAGAAAACAGAAACAAGAAGAGGCATATATGGAGAAAGAGATGTATTTTAAGAAACTGGCCACAGGATTTGGGAAGCTGACAAGTTTGGCTGGCTGGAGACCCAGGAAGCATTGCAGTTCGAACCCAAGGCAGTTTGCTGGCAGAAGTCCTTCCTTGGAAGAGATCAGGCTTTGGTCTATAAGGTCTTTCAACTGATTAAATGAGGCCCACCCACATTATGGAGGATAATTTATTTCACCTAAAGTCTACTGATTTACATGTTCATGTCATCTAAAAAGATTCCTGGGGAAGCCGGGATGGCTCAGTGAGTTAAGCGCTCACTTTGCAGCCCTGGGGACCGAGGATCGAATCCCGGCCCCAGCCTGTGCGGACCCATATGCTGAACTGGGGAGTGCCCCCAGTTCAGTTCTCACTGAGGTGAGACCCCGGCCCAGTTCCTGCCCTGTGCAGCCCCACGCCCACCTATGGAATGAAACTATGTGGAAAAACCAATGATGTGCAACTATGGAGGCTGTTCTGGGCCCTCCCCCTTCTCTCTGTCTTTGTCTCTCTGTCAAAAACAATAAAAATAAATCTTTAAAAAGATTTCTTCACAGCAGCATTCAGAATGGTGTTTGACCAAACTTCAGGGCATCTAGTCTAGCCAAGGAAGTACATAAAATTAACAGTCACAAGTCCATCCCTTGTCAACTTGGCACATATACATCTCCTTAAATCATACTTTTGCGTTACATAATGTGGAGTCCCTGCTCCTTGCACTGCTCCCACAGGACCCAGCAGGACAGGAAGACACATAGCAAGGTCTGGATGGAACTCCCCATCCACACGGAAAGAACAGAGCCCAGGCGTGCATGTGTGCATGCGTGTGTGTGTGTGTGTGTGTGTGTGTGTGCGTGTGCATGTGTGCATACATAAGCGGGACCAGGGTCTTTGATGATTTCCATGCTCTGGGTGGAGAGTGACAGGCTGAGAGTACAAAGGTGAGCTTTCTAACAATAGACTTATGGTAGTGAGCTCCCCGTCACTGGGAGTGTGCAACGGGAGGAGCGCAGGTCTGGAGGGTTGCTGTTTAAATTCCATGTGGTCTTCTGTGCCTTGAGTTTGGAGGTGCTGCCCCCTGGTGGGAAGAAAGAGTTTTCCTCACTACCCTGTAACTTCCTGGGGGTTCTTGCCGAATCTGCAGATTGAAGCTACCTTCCTCGTGGGGCGGTGAGGCAAAAGGGGTCCAACCTTGCATGTTTGTGAGCTGGAGATCTTGCCCTGGCTCTGGGGCCGACACAGTGTTGTTAGGTAGGAAGCTAGGCCTGCGCAACTGGAGGGCAGGATATAATCTGATCAGTGTTTCACACCATCTACGTTCATTCCCCAGGGCCCATCTGGGCTCAGCCCCCAGAGATGAATCTTTCTGTAAAAATCTCCCAGGAGAAGGGTGATAAGACCCCAACCAGAATAAGCTGTGTTTTGGTGCTTGTGCAAACTATTGGACCTTGTCCTTTACCTAACCCCCGCCTCATTATAATGTAACTATAATAATAATATAATAAAATGACCATTAAGGCTTGCACCTCACCCCACCCCCCCACCCCCCAATGCGTTGGTTGTACAACATGGGGTCAGGCGTTGTTGTGGAGAAGAATTGAACCTTTGTGTTGACCAATGCCAGCTGCAGGCGTTGCAGTTTTCGGTGCATCTCATCAATGTGCTGAGCATACTTCTCAGATGGAATGGGATTCAAAAAGCTGTCATGGGTCAGAGCAGCAGCAGACCACCAAACAGTGACCATGGCCTTTTTTTGGTGCAAGTTTGGCTTTGGGAAGTGCTTTGGAGTTTCTTTTCAGTCCAACCACTGAGCTGGTCATCACCAGTTGCTGATAAAATGTACTTTTCATTGCACGTCACAATCCGATTGAGAAATGGTTTGTTGTTGTTGCGTAGAATAAGAGAAGACGACACTTCAAAACGACGATTTTTTTTTTTTCGGTCAGCTCATGAGGCACCCACTTACAGAGCCTTTTCACCTTTCCAATTTGCTTCAAATGCCGAACGACCACAGAATGGTCGACATTGAGTTCTTGGGCAACTTCTCATGTAGTTGGAAGAGGATCAGCTTCCATGACTGCTCTCAGTTGGTCCTTGTCAACTTCTGCTGGCCGGCCACTACGTTCCTCATCTTCAAGGCTCTCGCCTCCTTTACAAAACCCTTGAACCACCACTGCACTGTATGCTCGTTCCTGGGCCAAAGGTGTTGTTGGTATTGTGAGTTGTTTCTGCTACTTTATGACCCATTTTGAACTCAAAAAAGAAAATTGCTCAAATTTGCTTTTTGTCTAACATTATTTCCATAGTCTAAAATAAATACAAAATAAATAGCAATATGTCATTAGCAAAAAACAAACAAAAAACATAAAGTGAGAAATGCACATTAAAATGATGTATAACATAACTGCATTTATTTAAGAATGTATTCCAATATCAAATGGCAAATTTCAACAATGCAAAAACCACAATTACATTTGCACCAACCTAGTATTTCAATAAAGTTTTACTTTATTGCTGATCTTACTATGCCAGTGAGAAAACCATTTCTCATTGTCCCCCCCCCCCCCATCCTGTGGTGACAGGGTGGGTGGGGATAGCTAGGGCCCTCACCCACATGTATATCTGACAGTAGATGTAGGGGTTGGTGGGTCGGGCTCAGTGCTCCACAAGTAAAAGAGTTTCCACTCCAGAAAATTTGTGCATAAGAACAGTGTGGGCAGGTGAGTCAGAGACACACAGAAAGACTCAGGGACAGACAGACAGAGAAGCCCACAAGAGAGGCTCAGTAAGTAGTCACTGGTTGGATGAATGAAGGAATGAATAATTCCTTGGACTGGGGAGGAGAGGACCTACATGGACATAGATAAGCCCTGGCAGCTCCTGCTCATTTTGCGGTAAACTGGGAAGATGTGCCCAAGCAGAGTGGGGTGTCTGGTGTTTATTGGGCTAGAGGTCCTCCCTCTAGCAAGGGCCAAAGGTGACTGAGGAGGAGGGCTGAGGGAGGAGCAGGGAGCCAGGGCTCCCTGTGGGCAGAATGCCCATCCTTTCCGTCCTGTAAGACTGGACTTCAGCAGGGACAGGGTGGAGCAAGAGCAATCTCATCAGGGATCCTTAGGGCAGGTCCCAGAGAAAGTCCCTGGGGTGGTGTCAGGAATGTTAGATAGGACAAGGGTCTCAAGGGGATGGGCTCAGTGCTCTGGTCAGGGGTCTGGTCAGTTCTTACTAAATACTATTTTTTTTTTCGATTAATTAACTTTATTTTACATCTTTAATTACGTAACAGATATTGTCTTGTATTTAGCAGAACTAGGGATAAGTAGACGTGTAAAACCTGAGGTTAGAGGAAAATCTGCTCCCCTCCAGTAAACCGAACTCTTGGTTGCATGTGCCCCTTAAACATTATGCCTTTGTTAATAAATACCAATCATACAAAACGGAAATGATGGCTATGTGCCAATCTGGGTGGTGGCGACTGGCCAGTCTGCGGAAGGAAAGGCGGCAGAAAACGCCAAAGGGAGGCCAATAGCACCAGATCCTGATCATTTTTTCAAATAGCGTAAATGCTATTCTTGCTAAATGTTAAAATGTAGCACAGTATTTTGCAGACACAGCCATAACCTGATGAGCTTGACTGGAACCCAATGGAATAAGTTTAGCCAACTGCAAAGAAGAAATCAATAGGTAATTTACCAAAGTGTCTACAAGCACTGGCTGAGCCTCCCTTGCAGGAGACAGAACGTTGCATGTGAATCCTGCCTCCTTTACTTGCTGCACGTAAATAATGCTAGCTAAGGACAACCACGTCCTGTTCTTGAATAGAACACCCCAAGCTGTGAACCCCTTGAGTTTGGTAACAGGAAGAGGCTGAGTGAGGTCTGGGGAGATGGAGTGAACTTGGAATGAACTAGGGCAGTGGTCAGCAAACTGCGGCTCGCAAGCCGCATGTGGCTCTTTGACTCCTTGCAGCCAAGGAGTCAAAGCTGCAGTTTGCCAACCACTGAACTAGGGGAATGGAGAGAAATGGGATGGACAGCCCAGGACATTTGGCTCCTGGGGACCGGTGTAGGGATGGAGGCAGGAAGCCAGTGTTCAGGTGGAGGCCTCACCTGGGGTCTCTGCACTAGGTCCTGGTGGGCTGGGCAACTCTCTGAATGTCACTGCTTGTTGGTGTCTCAGCTAATGCGATGAGGCCGGGAAAGGTCTTGGGGGTGGGTTCTGGGGGCATCTGAAAATCCCATGGTGTGGTGTCTGGGGGTTCATCGTGGGGAGACCCCTGGATAAAATAAGAAACAGGGAAGACCTAGGGCATTAGTGGGGCCATCATGGGATGGCCCCGGAGGCCAGAATCATTGGGAAGGGCTGAGGAATGGGCTCAGGAGGTGCGCTGATAGCAGTGGGGGCCACCTGGGGACTTGGGAGTCTCAGAATAGTGTTCTTCAGGGTACAGATGAAGAAAGACGCCTGGAGACCTGGATGGGAAGAAAAAAGACTGGGGGAACAAATCATGCTGGGAGAAAATTTTGGGGGAGGAGGGAGTTGGGGGATGGTCTGTGGGTACTGGGGTCTCCTTCAGTGGGCCGTTGTAGGGGAGACCCTTGAGGAGCAGAACACAGATCTTTGTGGTGGATGTGGGGTTTCAGCACTTGTGAGGGGGAATTCTGGGGGTGCTGAGAACATCAGGGTGTCAGAGAACTTTGGATATCAGATAGGGGAAACCAACAAGGATATGGATTTGGAGTGTTAAGAACCAGGGATGGGGGAAGCTGGGATGGCTCAGCGGGTTGAGTGCTCGCTTTGCAGCCCGGAGACCAGGGATCAAATGCCGGCCCCGGCCCATGTGGACCCACATGCTGAGCTGGGGTGTGCCCCCAGTTCAGTTCTCACCAGGGCCTATGTGGGAGGCTCCCGGCCCAGTTCCTGCCCTGCGCAGCCCTGTGCCCACCTGTGGAGTGAAACTATATGGAAAACTAATGTCAACTACGGAGACTGCTCTGGGCCCTCCCGCTTCTATCTGTCTCTCTCTGTCTGCTTCTGTCAAAAACCAATAAAAATAAATCTTTAAAAGAACCAGAGATGTCTTGGCAAGTGGATTTTGGGGCTATGTTTATGGGCATTAGAACGAGGGGACAGATTATGAGGGTGGACCAAGGGGTTAGAATACTTGTGAAAAGATTCTGTGAGGGGGGGTTGGAGCATCCTGATGTAAGTTCCTTGGAGAGGAACAAGCTTTGGGGGTGAGTTTGGGGTCCTTGATAAACATCAAGGGAGTGAATGGGGGCTTAAAGCCCAAGGAAATCTCAGGGGGCTATTTCAAAAGCAACAGGTTATACGGGTGAGAGATTAAGTGGTGCAAGTCTTGGGGTGTCTTTGGGATACACGTGGGTGGAGTCCTAAGAGAAGAGTGCCTTGCGGGGAGTGCACAGATCGTGGGAGGTGGGTTTGACAGGGGTCGGGGTCTGGGGGTAGGCTGGACTGGCCCTGGGGAGAGGCAGGACACAGCTGGCTGGGTAGCAGAACCTTTACTGCCCACGCCCCCACCCTGTCAGAAGCATCTGCGGTACACAATGTGGGGCCCCTGCTCCTCGTACTGTTCCCGCAGGACCCAGCAGGACTGGAAGGTGGAGAGTGAGGCCAGGATGGAGCCTCCGATCCACACCGAGACGCTGCGGGCCGGCTGGGCCACCACCACCACGCGCTCCTGGGGGGGCAGACTGCCCAGCAGCTCTGCCTGGAAACGGCCCTCGAACCCCTGGAAGAGCGAGGAGCCCCCGCAGAGCAGCACGTTCTGGGCCACGTGGGCCCGCACCTCTGGGGGCACCTTGTGCAGACTGTGTTTGGCCATGGCGGGGATGCCCACGGGCGCCAGACCTGGCATTTCCGGGGGACTGAACAGCAGTTCTGGGCACTGGACCAGCTCCTGGCCCAGCGTGAGCGTGCGGCCGTCGGGCAGCGTCAGGCTCTGCCGGCTCTCCTCGGGGCGCCGCGCTTGCTTCTTCGGACAGTGCGGGGCCACAGAGCAGTAGCGGTGCTTGATGTTCTCCACCGTGTGCAGGTCCTGCGGCCCCAGCGGCACGCCGGCCTGCAGCAGCGTCTCCGCCAGGAAGGCGCTCAGGTGAGCGCCCGCCAGGTCCAGGCGCTCCATGGCGTGGGGCAGGTGGTAGCCCTGGAAGACTGGCACCGTGGACGTGACCCCGTGACCCGTGTCCACCACCAGCCCGCTGACCCTCCCGTGCGCATAGACAGACAGCACCGACTGGGAAGCCACGTACATGGCGGGGCAGTGCAGGGACTCAAAGGCCAACTCCGCCAGCTTCTCGCGGTTGGTGGCGGGGCTGAAGGGCAGGTCAGAGAACAGCAGCGGGTGGTCCTGGGTGGGCGCGCGGAGGTCGTGCTCCACCACGTGGTGCCAGATAAGCTCGGCTGCCTCCCAGTCCACCACGATGCCGTTCTGTACCGGCTGCACCAGCGTCAGCTCGGGGCGCCCGCCGGCCGCCTCCCCAGTGAACGTCTCTACTGCGGGCTTCCCCATGGGGGCGGGCTTCCTGGACTGGCAGCCCACGACGCTGGCCACGGTGATGGTGGGCCACGCCTGCCCAGCGAAGCCCAGCTTACAAGTGCCTGTGCCCATGTCAATGACCACCGCGCTGGGCTTTCGGGGCCACCTGGGGCCCACCATGCTGGGGCCATTCTGCTGCTGTGTCATGTTTGCCAGGATGGAGTCGGGGGTCAGGCCCTGCCCAGGGACCTCTGGGGAGCACTTCGGCTCCAAGAAGTGGGAGTGATTTGCATCCATGGCCTCAGGTGGCAGGTGGGCCCCTGGGCAAGGCTGACCCCTTTCCTCTGGATGTGGGGGGGTGGGGGTGGGCAGAAAAGGTGGAGGCCGGGCCACATGCAGATGCAGGCCAGACAGGGGGCCCTTTATGACATCAGCCTGCCTTCTGCCCCCTCAGTAGACATCACAATTGGATGGTGGGGCCCCTCCAGGCCCCCAGAAAGCTCCCAGGGGGCCCATGTGTACTGTATTCCCCACAAAGTGTCAAATTTGGAGGTGGGTAGAGGGTCCCACAGGCGGGACCTCTGACACAGTTCCCCGACTCAGCCCAGGAAGGCCCAGGAAAGCTACTCTTGTTGCCTTGCCTTGAAGTCATTTATAGTGTGGTGCTGAGAGCTCATCATAGGCCTCCTTAGATAACGAAACTATTAATCCTTAGAACAGTAATCACAAGGTGGTCAGCTAGCATGGCTCTGGTTTCCAAGAGGATACAGAAGCCAGCCAGGGGTGGGGAGCAAGGAGAGGCACAGACAGTCTCGCACTAGGATCTTTGACTCTTCTGCTCTTCCTTCTCTCTGGAACAGAACTCTCTGCCCTATTTTTGCAGAGGAACTTGCCCCTTCCTCCTGGAAGCCTTCCTTAATTTTCCCTCCCATGCTGAATGTGCCATGGAATTATCAAAGTGAGAGAGGCTCTAAATTTCTGAGCTGTGTCTAGATTTATTACCCTGGCCAGAAAGGAAATTTTTATTAAATTAATTGATAAATCATTTTGTTTGTGGTCTAATACATGTTTTTGGAAATGTTCGTTTACTCAGCTATTTTTTAAAAAAGATTTATTGTTTTTGACAGGGACAGAGAGAGACAGAGAGAAGGGGGAGGGCCCAGACCTGTCTCCATAGTTGTGCATCATCAGTTTTCGACATGGTTTCATTGCACACAGGTCAGTAGGGGTTGCACGGGGTGGGAACTGGGCTGGGGGGGCCCCTGCGTGGGAGACATGCCCCTCTGCAAGCCAGGTGCTGAGCCAGGGGGGAGTGAGAACCAAACTGGGGGCCACCCTCATGGGAAACACACTCCAGTTCAGTATATGGGCCTGAATGGGCCGGGGCTGGGATTCAATCCTTGGTTTCCTGGGCTACAAAGTGAGCACTTAACCTGCTGAGCCATCCCGGCTTCCCCTACTCAGCTATTTAATGAGGGACCAAGCACTCTTACTCACGACCTGTGCCCCCACCCTGCTTTATTGAAATATAATGGACATATAACATTGCGTGAGTTTAAGGTATACAATGTGTTGATTTGATGCACATATATATTGCAAAATGATAACCACCATAGAGTTAGGTAGCACCTCCAATATCTCACATCATTAACATTTCTTTTTTTGTGGTGAAAATATTTAAGATCTACTGTCAGCAACTTTGACATATATAATACAGTATTTATTGTTAATTATAATCACCACATTGTACACTAGATTCTCAGGAAGGATTCATCTTATAAGTGTAAGTTTAAGCCCTTGGACCTACGTCTCCCATCTCCCCCACCTCCAGACAGACATGGGGAACTGCCATTCTACTGTTTCTGTGAGGTCAGCTTTTTAAGATTCCACACAATAGTGAGATCATGCAGTATATGTCTTTCCTCTTTGATTTATTTCATTTAGTATCATACCGGTACCCTTAAGGTTCATCCATGTTGTAGCAGGTGTTAGACTGTCCTTCCTTTTTAAGGCTGATTAATATTCCAGTGTATGCATGGATCACATGGTGTTTATCCATTTATCTGTTGATGGATGCTTGGGTTGCTTCCATCTCTTGGCTACTGTGAATAATGCTGCTGTGAACATGGGTGTATTACTACCTCGTTGGGACCCTGCTTTTCATTCTATTGGGCATAAACCCAGAAGTGAAGTTGCTGAATCATATGTTAATTCCATTTTTAATTTTTTTTGGGGGGAACTATTGTGCTATTATTCATAGTGGCAATTCCATTCCCACTGGCAAGGTAGATGATTCTCCTTTTTCCACATTCTTGTTAACATTTATTATTGTCTGTATTATTAAAAAATTACAGACATCCAAATGAGTGTGAAGCTTTCATAGAGTTTTAAACATCAGCAATTAGAAAGACATACTTAGTTCAGACAGACTAGTCCATCAAGGATTGGCTAGACTCTGTTCAGGGCCTGGCCTGTGGGACTGGTAGTGATCCAGCTCTGTGCAGAAGGGGTGGTGTCTCCCATGGCTGCACTGTCTTCAGGACATCTGCAGGAGAGATCCCTGACCCCATGAAAGGGTGTTTTGGTGAATTTAGGTTACAGCCACGTAAGACAATAATAAACATGTTTTTCCCTTTAAAGACTCACCTTGGTAGGTGATGCCAGGCTAGCTCAGTGGCTGAGCATTTGTCTTACAATTGTGAGGTCCAAGGTGAGATTCCTAGACCCGGTCCATACAAACCCCATACACTGAACTGTGGTACAACTGGTAACTGCCAGGGTGGCTCAGCAGTGAAGGTTCTCGCCTCCCATGTGAGAGGTCCCCGGTTTGGTTCTCACCCTGCGTGGTCCCACATCCACCTGTGTGGAATGAAACTATATCATAACTAATGATAAGGTGACCAACCATCCTCCTTTAGGGAGGACAGTCCCCCTTTTGGAAGTTCTGTCCTCCCTCAAAAAGTGTCCTCCTAGATGTGCTCCTTTTCTTTTCTTTTCTTTTTGGCTCTGCAATCAATTTATTTTTTTTATTGTTAAATTTATTGGGGTGACATTGATTGGTAACAATTAGATAGTTTCCAGATGTACAAGTCCACATCACATCACCTATGCTTTGCATTATGTGCTCACCACCCAGAATCAGCTGTCCTCCTTTTCATTGGAAAAAAGTTGGTCAACTTACTAATGATGTACAGCAGTGGGGACTGCTGTGGGCCCTCCCCCTTCTCTCTGTCTCTCTGTCTCTCTCTCTGTGTCAAACAATAAAATTATATCTTTAAAACAAACAAACAAACAAATAATATCCATGTCCTGGCTGCACAATAGACTGACTGAATTTGAATCTCTGCAGATGGAGGCTAAGCACTGGTGATTTTCTGAACCTCCCAGGAGATCTCAGTGTGCAAGTGGAGATCTGCTGATCTGAGTCTTCAGAGTTCTTACATCCTTAATTCCCAGTAACCATCAGAAAGGCTGGGAGTGAGACTGGGGTTGTCAGGCAGTTCTCTCAGACCATTGGGTTGTCATGCTTAAACATGTATGAGAATCAAGGAGGGCTTATTAAAACACAAGAGTTCTGGTGGCACCCAGACATTGATTCAGCAGGTGCGGGATGGGGCCTGAGAATCTGCAGTTCTTACCAGCTTGCAGATGCTGCTGCTGCTGCTGCTGGTGAGTGGATTGCACTTTTAGCAGCATGGTCTGTAGCCTTGCAGACATCCAGAGATGAGAGGGAAAACCCTGTAAGCTGAAACTACAGGGTTGGATTATTTTATTTATAAATTAATTCCAAATTTTTAAATTACAGAATATGTATTTCAGGTTTACAAAAGTGCACGCACGCACACACACACACACACACACAGTCAGAGCATTAAAAATACAGAATAAATCATAATAGCCAAAATATGGAAACAATCTCAGTATCTCTCAGTGGACAAATCAGTAAGGATGATGTGTTGTATATACAGTGGACTATTATTCAGCCACGAAAAAAGATCTTGACATTTGCAATGACATAGATGAGCCTTGAGAACATTATGATGAATTAAGTCAGACAAATACTATGTGATGTCATTTATACAAGGGGGAGCTGCAAAAAAAAAACACAACTCAGAATTATCTCTTGGAGGCGGGCTCCTTATAGTACAGGCTTCCCCCACTAGGTGAATGTTCTAGAAACCAATCTGCATTAGTGTATCAGCTGGTGTTATGAGAGGCTGCATTTGGCTTCAGTGAGCTTTTTTGTGGAGACTCTTTCAGCATGTTTGCCCATTTCATGAAGAGTATTTACATGAACAATGTGCGCGTGACAACATACCTGCCCATATCACACTGAGTGTTCAACATTTTTTGACTAAAAATGTCTTGATTTCCATGTCTCACCCTCCCTATTCACCTGCTCTGGCCCAAGTGACATTTTTTTTTCTTTCCCAGATGAAAGATGTTCTCAAAGGAAAATGTTTTGCTAATGTGCAAAAGGTGAAATGAAAAAACTGCAGAAGCACTAAAAAGCCTCAAAATTAAGAGTTCAAAAACTGTTTTGAAGAATGGAAGAAGTGTCTTGATAGGTATATTGCGTCAAACAGAGAATACTTTGAAGGTGACTGAAGTTTAAACATGTAAGAATAAATACACAATTTTTTATTAATAAATTCCAGGGGTTTTTTTTGCCTCCCCCCCCTTGTATTTTTGGGAAAAAATGAAAACATTAATTCTCAAATTCACATAGAATGGAACATTTATGAGGATATATAACAACTGTTAAAAAAACAACAACAAAGAACCATGAGGGCAAATACGGAAAATAGTGATATACAGAACATTCTCTAAAGCTTGTTATTTGGAAAAAAGAGAACCAACAAAAACAACAAGTTGAGGGAAGTGTACAGAGGATCTAGGAATAATTCCTTGTAATTATGGAAGTGTACTATGTGATAAAGTTAGTATTTCAAATAGTAGGAAAATGAGGAGGATGTCAGAAATGTGCTGGTGTGAGGGGTCCCCCTTGATGTCTCTTCTTGAAATCACAGCAAAGTTAAATAGCTACCATTCAAGAAAAAAATTGTCTGCACAACACACGAACACATCTGAGAGCTCTACATACTGAGACATCTGAAGGAGGGTGAATTGGAGACAATGGGAGGAGAGGAGGGAGAAGAGCAGAGAGGGGGCCTGAGATGCAGCTTGGAGCCACTGCCTGGTGAGGGGAAGATTCAGGCTGCAGGTACACTTTCTGTGGCCCCAAGCATCCCTGCCTGAGTGATTAGCATATAATACAGCTGAACCCAGCAGAGACTTCAGGGCAGAGATGGCATACAGAAGTGTAATAGCTGTGGTCTAGCAGCCCCCACTGCCAGGCAGAAAAAGCCACAGAGCTGAGCTAGCAGCAGAACCCAGAAGAAACTGTAGCAGTGAGGGTCAAGTTAAAGAGCAGAATATCTACAGCCCTGAGTCTGGAGAGACAGTTTCTGAGTGGCAGACACACACTGTAGCTAATCCCAGGGACAAAGGTGGAAACACAGAGGTGAGGCAGCTAAGGTCTGGCAGTCACCATCACTCAGAGGAGAACAAAGCCATTAACACACCAGTGGCCTCTTTTAGCCCACCTTGCCCCCATCCTTCACAGTTGATCCCAGTAGGAGCACCTAGGGTAGCTCAGGCAGCCCAACACTGCATCTGCCTGCAGGAGCAGCATTGGATTTCAGGGGCTCAGAACTCCATTGCTTACTGTGTTCTCCCATGGTGATAGTGCCCTGAGAATGAGGTGACCTGGTCACAGAGGAGATGTCAACCTCCCCAGGGAATCTTTCACCACAAACTGGAACAAAAGGTTCCTGTGCCATATCCAAGAAAGCAAAAGGAAGGCCTCTTAGTACCAACCTGCTGTGGAACTCATTCCCATAAATGACTAGGAAGAGAAATAATCCATCAAAGACTATGAACAACCAAAGCAACAAGCCAGCTCACAGAGAAAATGAAAAAAATCTTCAAAAAATAATCTTAAAGACATGAAACTATGGGATTTAAGTGACAGATAATTTAAGATTACAGTTCTGAAAAAACTCAATGAGATGAAAGAAAACTCAGATCAGCATTTTAATAAATTCAGATACAAAGTTGACAAACAAAAGCAATACTTTACCATAGAGATTGAAAATTTTTAATAGGACCAAATAGAAATTCTGGAGCTAAAGAACTCAATAAAAGAGACAAGAAATAAAATAGCCAGTTTAGGAAATAGAGCTGACCATATGGAAAAAAGAATTACTGACATCAAAGATAGAAATATGGAGATGACCCAGAAGGAAGAAGAGAGAGACTTGAGAGTTTAAAGAAATGAAAGAAAGAAAGAAAGAAAGAAAAATGAAAGAACCCTACAAGATGGGGAAGCCAGGATGGCTTAGTGGGTTGAGCGCTCACTTTGCAGCGCCGGGACTGCGGATCGAGTCCCGGCCCGGGCCCGTGCAGACCCATATGCTGAACTGGGAGCTCCCCCAGTTCAGTTCTCTCTCTCTGTCTCTGTATCTCTCTCTCTCTCTCTCTCTCTCTCTCTGCTCTCTCTCTCTCTGTCAATAAATAAATAAATAAAAATTAAAAAAAAATGAAGCTATGGAACAATAAAAATTAAAAAAAAAAAAAGAACCCTACAAGAACTATTTGACTCCATCAGAAAGAGCAATATAAGAATAATGGTATGCCAGAAGGAGAAGAAAGGGAGAATGGCACAGAGAGCCTATTCAAACAAGGAGTGGAAAGAACTTCTCAAATTTATGGAAAGAACTGGATCCTCAATCCCAAGAAGCAAACAGAACATCCAATTACCTTAATCCAAAAAGGCTTTCTCCAAGGTACATTATAGTAAAACTGTCAAAAATTAATGCCAAAAAAAGAAAAAAAGAGAATTCTCAAGGCAGTCAGTGAAAAAGAAGACAGTAACCTACAAAGAAAAGAAAGCCTATTACATTATCATCAGCTTTTACAGCAGAAAATCTATAAGCCATGAGGAAGTGGAATCAAATATTCCAATATTGAAAAAGAGAAATTACCAGCCAAGAATAACATTCAGCAAAGTTATCCTTTATATGTGAATCAGTAGTAAAGACCTTTCCATATATACAGAAGCTGAGGAAAATTTCAACCACAAGGTCGGCATTACAGGAAATACTGAAAGGGATTATTTTACATGGAACAACAACAAAAAAGAATACAAAACTATGAGTAAGATGTCTAACAGACAGACAGAAGCAGAAATGGGACCCCCTATTCAGAATAGGGCACTATCCTATATACGTAAACAAAACATGAAGGTTCAAGAATATACAAACATAAAAAAGAAGAAAAGAAGAAAACAATTTGCTGCTACTCCAACTAACAGCATAAATATGGATAATTTATGCAACTAAAACATGAAAGGGGAGGGGATAAAGGTCTGAATTTGCAAAGGGGAGTGGAGATACGATGCATGCTGAAGAAAATAGACTACTGTATATATATGAAACTTTTCTATAAACTTAATGGGAGTCACTCAAAACAAAACAAAACAACAATGAAACAGAACTAAGACATATTACATTAAAAAAAAAAGAAAACAGTAAAAAAATATATATATATATATTTTATATCTTTTTATATTTATAGAGAGTAATTATTTTATCTTCAGTGCATATTTATTTTTATTTTACTTTTGACAGATAGAGAGAGAGACAGAGACAGAGACAGCTACAGAACCGAACTGTGGGAACTCCCCAGTTCAGCGTGTGGGTCCGCCTGGGCCGGAGCCGGGATTCGATCCTCGGTCCTCGTGGCCTCAAAGCGAGCGCTCAACCCGCTGAGCCGTCCTGGCTTTCCCAATAAAAATATTTTTAAAAGATACCACCAAACTAAACAAACAAAAAGAAACACAAAGGGAACGAAACAACGGAGACACTGAGCTACCAGAAAACAAGATAAAATGACTATAGGAAGTCCTCAGATATTAATAATCACCCTACATTCAAGTACACCAGACTCACCAATAAAAAGGCACAGAGTAGCAGATTGGATAAAAAAACAAAACCCAATCATATACTGCCTTCAATAGACACATCTCAGCTACAAGAACAAATATTGACTCAACATGAAAGGGTGGAAAACGATACTCCAAGCAGATGGCATCCAGAGAAAAGTGGTGTAACCATATTTATATCTGATCAAATAGACTTCAAGATAAAAAAAGGTAACAAGAGACAAAGATGAACATTTCATAATAATAAAAGGGACAACATGTCAAGAAGAATAACACATCAACATATATGCTCCCAATCAGGGGCACCAAAATAAAGCAACTATGAAGAGACCTAAAGGGAGAAACTGACAAAAACACAATTAGAATAGGCAGAATAAATACCCCCATTGACAGCTATGGGTAGATCATCCAAACAAAAGATTAATGAGGAATTATCAGCCTTAAATGACACATTGGACCAAATGAACATAATTCATATTTACAGAACCTTTTATTCTAGAACACCAGGTTATACATTCTTCTCTAGTACACATGGAACATTCTCAAGGATAAATCATATATTGAAACCCAAACCTAGCCTCAACAAATTTAGGAAGATTAAAATTATACCAAGCATATTTTTTGACTGCAACGCTTTGAAATTGGAGTTCAACTGAAAAAAAAAAAAGAAAACTGAGTAAAACCACAAGTAGGCAGCTCCTGAAAAGATGCCAGCATGAGAGGAGAATGCTGATAACTGCCTGGGAAGGGCCTTGTGAACAGAGGGGAATCCACAGGGGAAACCCTGAGAAGAAACCTCAACTAAGAGAACCACACAACGCAGAACAACGCACAAAGGTTAGAGAAAAAAGGAGAAGGCGAGAGAGGGAAGGGGAAGCAGCTGTTCGGGGACAGAGACTCGGAGCATGGCCCAGGGCTGGCAAAAACAAAGGGGGATTGGGGGACTACGGTCAAAGTGGAGCTGGATCGAGGGCGGGCTAGAAGCCGAGACCTAGGGAGCATGGAAGCCCCACAAGACTGTGGACAATTTAACATCCGAACTCAAGGGACAGCACACAGTGCCCTAATCAAATCACGGAGCCTAAAGTGGAACAGGGACTGTGGAGCAGGGCGGCTGTACTTCCCGGCGGGCGGGGTGAGAGCAGGGCACCAGCCCACAACATCTCAGCACCCCTGATTTACGGAGGAGATTGACTGTGAAGGAGCGCCTTCTGCGGACAGGGCTCTTGGAGTGAGGGCTGGGGCTTGAGTGGGCATAGCTGCATTAGACGTGCTTAGAGTGAATCCAACGGTCTCAACAGAGCCGGGAGCATAGAGCCGCTGCCACCCGAACTATGGCCTGTGCGCACAGGGCTTTCGGTGCCCTGCCCACTGGGCCGCTGCGGCACCGCTGCCTGCGTGCCAACACGCAATTGAGCTTTTGACGCCACGCTCACCAGGCCGCTGTGGCGCCGCTGCCAGCACGCAAGTGTGCAACTGGGCTTTCGGCACCCCACCCACTGGACCGCTTTGGCACCGCTGTGTGCACACAACTGGGCTTTTGGCACCCCGCCCACCGGGCCGCTGCGGTGCTGCTGCGTTCTTGTGAGCGAGCAACTGGGCTTTTGGCGTCCCGCCCACCAAGCCTCTGGGGTACTGCCGCTCGCGTGAGCAACTGGGCTGCTGATCGGGACACCGCGGCATCATTGCCTGTGAGCGGGACTGCGTGGCCAACCGGGGCCTCTGCCAGGCCCCAGCCCATCCAAGCGCTGCCCTGCGGGCGTGGCTTGCAGATATGATTGAAGGAGGGAGAGCCAGGCAGAGGAGAGAAAGACCGGAGCTCCTGTGCCCCACCTGCAGTGAACTACCAGCCCCTCTGCTGAAAGAGGAATCAGCTATTGTGTCTCAGGCCTGCCCTCGCTCCTACTCACATGCCCCCAAACCTTTACTAACCTGCTATCTAACAGCTAAGACAGCAACCTGAAGTGCCCCAGGACACAGAAGCTGTCTGCTTCCCCCAACCATCTCCCAAAATCTCCTTCTTCCAAAACTGAGCCCAAAAGAAAAAATAAAGAGAAGCCCATCTGATAGGCAAACCCCCAGAGGGAAAACAGACTCATGCGTAAAGCAAAATAAACCAGATTAAACACAATGCACACCTCAGATTCCAAAGCCCCTCCAGAAGATCAGGGGCAGTCTTTAGTAAAGGACCTTGCACACTTGGAATCAAATCTAAGTGAAACAGAATTCAGGGCTGCATTAATCAAGACACTCAGAGAGCTCACTCAATGCTGGCAAAGTACCCAGACACAGTTAAATGACCTCAACAAGAAATTTTCTGAGCAAAATGAGTACTTTACCAATA
>PVKE010024246.1:0-23954 GCA_004027555.1 Craseonycteris thonglongyai | reverse complement strand
CCAAACTGCTCCTTCTCCCTCCCTCTCCCGCTCTCCCCTTTTTCCTCTAACCTTTGTGTGTTGTTCTGCGTTGTGTGGTTCTCTCAGTTGAGGGTGCTTCTCAGGGTTTCCCCTGTGGGTTCCTTTTTGTTTGTAAGTCCCTTCCCAGGTAGATGTCTGGGTTCTCCTCTCATGCCGCCATCTTGCTCCTCTCCTGTAAAACTTTCTGCAGAGTAAATGATACTTTCATGAGGTAGTCATTTTATAATTAATGTACAGATTTTCATGTGTTAAAGATAAAAGAGAATACCGTATGTAATGGTCTATTGGAAACATTGGTTCTGGTAAATACATAAATGTGCTACCAAAGAAACATATTTCTAAATTACTATCAAAGGCATAGAAAAGATAACTTAATGGCACTGTGTGAGATTTTGAATTCTATTAGTTCTATTTTTGTGTTTTTAGCAATATATATTTACGTATAGAGCAGAATGAAACTCATCAAAATTTAGGTGAATACTCTTGTTTGAAGCAACCTGTGAACTCTTAAGTATAATGTAAAGAGACTTCATAAATATTATAGGGATGAAAACTGCTGGATATATGTGTGTGTGTGTGTGTGTGTGTGTGTATGTATGTATGTATGTGTGTGCATATAGATATATATACATACATACACACAGTATGATTCAGACCACCTAGACAAATCAAAAACAAACAAACAAACAGAAGAGGCAAGGTGAAAATTGCCATGGTCCATTCGGAACTAGATTTTGCATATGTATGTTTAAAAGTTTAAATGTTATGGCAGTCAAAAAGTGCAAATGGAAAAATAGGAATTTATTTTTATTGCACCATCTCATGGAATTTTTATGTAATTGTAACAGAAAGAATATAGTAAAGGCAAACTAAATGAAATACCTTTTTATTTCTGTTTCTGGGCTCTGATTTGTATATATCATTTATTGGCCTGCATGGTTAATAAAGCATTACATCCAATTGTGATTTACAACTGTTTTGTCACTCACATTTTTGTGGCAGATAAAACGTTTTTTAATTTTTTTAATTAATTTATTTTTTAAATTTTTATTGTTTTGACAGAGAGAGAGAGAGAGAGATACAGAGACAGAGAGAGAACTGAACTGGGGGAACTCCCCAGTCCAGCACATGGGTCCACACGGGCCGGGGCCGGGATTCGATCCTCGGTCCCCGGCGCTGCAAAGTGAGCGCTTAACCCACTGAGTCATCCCGGCTTTTCCTTATGGTGCCCTTTCTTGAAGACACTTTCCACTCTCAGATCAGTGGAAGTAAATTTCAATATCCTAGGATCAATCCCCTGGTGTGTCTAAGAACCAGAGATAGGGCATTAGCTTTGGTTCTTGTTATCAAGCTTAAGTTGATATTTTCATTCCAATGAGAATTTGCAATGAAAATTTTGGCTTGGTAGGCATTACCGTTTGTATTTCCTTTTTATTATCATGACTATGAATGGTTTTCCCATGCAATCATTTGTTCTTTCCCAAATTCAAAATGTTAGTTATCTTAGAAAAATGTATAAGATATATGTCATTATAAGCTGAAATTTCATTGGTTATTAAGAGACATTAATCTACTCTTTACTCATTTTCTTAAATGGAAAATATTAGAGAATATTTTAGGAGAGAAAGACATAGCGTTGGTTTAAATCAGTTTTGAGTAGTCATTAGAGTCAGCATGTGGATTCTAACACTGGCTCAATCACTTACAAAAGTGTCCATTAACCAGAACTCAAGCAACAGAAACTATCAAGCAAACCGCAAAAAAAAATAAAATCAAAGATATATAATACTACATTTATTCAGCACCTACCAATCTTCATGAGTGTTGGTTAACTGAGAGTCTACTGTACTGTTTGTGGTTGGATAAGTTTCTTAGTTCCTCTTAATTTTTTTAAACCTGTAACTAGTGTATTATAAAGGTATCTATTTCATAGATTAACATGAGAATTAAATACGTGAACACAGAAAAATAGAGTGTGTAACTGGTGCTTGTTGCACATTGTAGAACTGATAACTTCATTATTATTATGATTATTACTATTATTATTCTCTAGTTTAATCAAATTATTTTATAAGTAAGCCAGAAATGTGACCTGTCAGTGGTCAAACATCTAGATTAGGTAACTAGGTTTCTATTGAAGACAAGAGGAAGGGGAGAAAACTAGCCTCCTTGGGAGTTAGAGGCAAACTTTTTCTTTTTTTTCTGTTGCTAGACATCAAAAGTATTGAGCTTTTTTTTTTTTTTCTGTTGGTTCTTGTTCCATTTTTTCACCTTGAAAAGTGTTAAAAACATACATACATGCTCATCTAGAGTTCTGAGCAAACCTTGATCTTTAGAATTTTAAAAAAAATTCCAATACCCTGGAAAAAGTAATCTTTTATATAACAATCTGAAAATAAAAAGTCGGAAAGTAGTTTCCACCAACAAAGATTGATAGCTTAAGCTGGGAGTATATGGGCATCATAGTTCCTGATATCTAACTAGGAGCCAACTAGGTGACCTTGATTCTTCTGCTTCAGTGTCATAAAGTAAGTAAAGCAAAGTAGTTAAAAGCATAATCTTTTTTTTTTTTTTTTAAATCTTAGCCTTATTTATCACATGAGAGATATCAGGCAAGTTACTTAACCTTTCTGAGCTTTTTCCTCTCTGTAAAATACGAATAACCCAAATGCCATCTTCATAGATGTGTTGTGAGGATTGAATAATCTAATTCATGTAAAGGATGTAGTATAAAGTATAGCATGTAATAATTTCTTAGTATTTAATGTTATTACCACACACTGACATAAAATGAGTATATATTATAGATATTATTACTTCTAGGAAAACAAAGCCTTTAAAATGGTAATATTTCATTCATTTGAATAGCTCAGCTTCAAAAATTTAAAGAAAATTTTGTCACATGCAACTATATAATATCTATCTACATCATTACATTCTTAGAAAAATTTCCCTGCGTAATTAGTTTCATGAAATATTGCTGAGTTTGCATATCACTGTCCTTTAAAGCAAGTTTGAGAATAATTAAATACAGCTCAGAGACAGATTTTTTTTACCAGAGATTTATATTAATACACTAATTAACATAAAATATCATTAATCAAGTGCTTGCAAAATGGTGATTAGAATCCTTAATTTTACATACCGCCAAGTTGCTCATCTCTGTAGGATCTCTCTATTCCTTATCTATGACTAAATATAGAGCAAGCCTTCCTTGCCCATCTGGGGTCAATCTTCTACTGCAAAGAAGCATACCTGGCCACTCAGAAATCTAAGATTCAGGTGGGTAAAATTTTGTCAATTTTCCACAGAGAATTAAAAAATGGGCAGATGACCTTAACAGATACTTCTCTCACGAAGACATACATATGGTCAACAGATATATGAAAAAATGCTCAACTTCACTAGCAATTAGGGAAATGCAACTAAAAACCAAAATGAGAATAAATAATTTTTACCCCTTATGTATTGGCCATGTTTTCCTATTTATTCTTTGGTGTCCTGAGCTCTCATTTTTTTCTCTCATGATATCATCTGAAGCACTTTTTGCCAAACAGCTGTCAAACTTCTATACTGTGGCATTTTGAACTATAGAAATGATCCCTGAAAGTATAGTCTTATATACTGTGGCATTTCCAAAAGAAGTTGCTTGTAAGTTCTCAGTCTTCTCCAACATAGGGAATTTAATTGGAACCAAAGAATTGTTTGAGGGGATGCCAGGATAGCTCAACAGATTGAGTACTTGCCTTGTAGCTGCAAGCTTCAGGGATCGAATCCTACCCCCAACTCATGTAAACCCACATGCTGAATTGTCATACACAACTGGTAACTACTGGGATGGCAGTGAAGGTTCTCACCTCCCAAGGGGGAAACCCCCAGTTCAGTTCCACCCCATGCAGCCCGACATTCACCTGTGAGGAATGAAAACTATGTTAAAAACCTGACGATGTATAACTATGGAGACTGCTCTGGGCCTTTCTCTCTTCTCTCTGTTTCCCTCTCTCATTTCTCAAACAAAAAATAAGTCTTAATAAAGAAAAGAATTGTTTGAGATTTAACCATTAAAATTCTACTACCCTGGCCCATGGGTCCTTTATCACAAATACAAAGGAAAGTTGTAGTTAAAAGTGTTGGGAAAAGATGTGTGGTAACTGGGGTGAACTCTGACTCTGGCTCTGCAGCCATTACTTTCTTCCTTTGTTATCTCTGGCAAGTCATTTAATCTCACTGAGGTTTAATTTTCTCACAGGTTAAAGGTGGTGATATTTCCTCATAGGATTATTTGAATCAAGGATTCTCAAAGGGTGAGATCTCGAAGATACCTTCACAACATCTATGAGGTTAAAACTCTTTTCACAATACTAAGACAATATTTGTTCCTTGCACATCTGTTCACTCATAAATGTACAATGGAATTCTCTAGTGGCTCTGTGATATATGACATTATAACAGACTGAATGTAGAAGCAACTATGAGAATCCAAATATCTTTTATTTAGCCAGAAATTAAAGATATTTATAAATACATAAACCAAGATCATTGTGATTATTCTTTTTTAAAAAGAACGGTTTTGGGGAACCTGGAATGGCTCAGCAGGTTAAGCGCTTGCTTTGCAGCCCCAGGGACAGAGGATTAAATTCCAGCCCCAGCCCATGGGAACCCACATGTTGATCTGGGGTGCTCTTCCCATGGGGGAGACCCCCAGCTCAGTTTCTGCAATGTGCAGCCCCGCCCACCTGTGTGGAATGAAACCGTGTCGAAAACTGATGACATATAACTATGGAGACTGCTCCGGGCCCTCCCCCTTTGTTCTGTCTCTCTCTGTCTCTGTAAAAAAAACACAATAAAATAAATCTTTTAAAAAAAGAACAGTCTTTTTCATTAAATTATATATTAACTTGTAATGAGTTTATTATTATTATTTTAAATGAATCAAATATTTTAAGTATTTACCAGTTATAATTTCTAGCATAGTAAATATTGATAATTATTTACCACTTAATTTGGTATTTTGTTTTATTTTGTAATCAACATATATGCATTGATTACCTATTGTATGTCAGGTACTTTCTGGCATTCAGTGATACACAAAATCTAACTCCTGCCCTCATCAATATTACAGTTAAGCTAAAAATAATAACAAAAGAAAATGAGTATAACTAAAGGTGAGCTGTTGGTTCTCTAATTTTCTGCTGAACTAAGATGGAGGAGACATAGCTTTTTATCTAATTATTCCTCTGGAAACTATGACTATCATAAAGAAACTATTATGGAGTAGGGAGAATGGGATTAGGTGAGAAGAAAGAGCAAGAGATGGCAGGTCAGCAAATGATGTGCTTTTGAAAAGTATGAATATATAAAATGCAATTATGATGGCAAAGATTCGATATGTTTACAATAATTACCCAGGTATGGCCCTACTGATAATGATTGGCAAAATTACCAGTAGAACAGAAATGGAAAGTTTGCAGAAGATTCTGATTTAAATAGAATATCTACTGTGTGTAAGGAAAAGCATAAATAGGAAAAAGTGTAAATAACAGCTGGCAGCAGTTATGTGTCTCAAAAATCCAAATAATATTCTGCTTTTGAATATAGGTTAAAACAAATCTGATATGCCAGTGCTTTATTTAGAATCTGGATCCTAGAATTTTGTAGAAACAAACTGGTGTAATTCTGTGCTCTGAAGAAGACGGGCGCTCTTGATTTATTGATTTGATAGCATTACCAAAATCTACTTAGAAATATCATTTTGGAAATATTTTATAGATTCAGCCTATTCTAATAACAGTTTTTAAAAGTCTATCTATATTTTTGTTAATAGGAAAAGTAAGTCTATCACCATACCTCTACTTTAGTTAGTGATATTATCATATTTATTCATTTAATACAAAATGATAGCGCCACCTGAAAAGCACTTGAAAATTCTGTGAACATTCATTTTTCTTTCACTTATAATGAACAGTAGTCCTGTAATTACAAGTTCTAGTCCATAAAAAAATGGGAATCAACATATAGACCACTTATTATTCAAAAGAAATATGCAAGTTCAGTTTCTTTGTTTTTGACAGAGACAGAAAACAGAGAGAGACAGAGAGAAGGGGGAGGGCCCAGAGCAATCTCCATAGTTGCACATCACTAGTTTTCTACAGTTTCATTCCACAGGTGAGGGAGGGCTGTGCAGGGCAAGAACCAGGCTGGGATCTGGCCCCAGTGAGAACTGAACTGTGGGCACACCCCACTTCAAGATATAGGTCTGCATGTGCTGGTGCCAGAATTCAATCCTTGGGCCTCAGGGCTGCAAGATGAGCACTCAAACCACTGAGCCATCCCAGTCTCCCCAACTTCAGGTTCTCTATCTTATATTTTTCAGGCATAATTATGTTTTGTAGTTTCTGCTATTTCTATAAAATATGTGACCCTTAGTGATTGATATATTTTGCTTGCCAGTGTAAAATAAATAAGGCTTTAAGTATCTCAAGTTACTTTAGTAAACATCTTTGGTTTTGATAATTTTCTAATTGAGAAAAACAACTGGCATTATATGTATGTGCTTACCTGTGGAAACTTGCTTTTTTTTTTTGAATATTATAACACTGATTCTTTCAGAATACCAAGTCAATAATCATGCTGGAGTCAAAGATTCTCAGCACTGAATGGAAATTCAATATCTCTTTAGCTTAACAACTCATATTTTGCTTGAGACTGTCTATTACTGAACTCTTCTCATGACAGCGAATTCACTAATCTCTAAGACCCCCAGTTTCATACTGCTATGTTTCTGGTTGTCATACACAATTTAGCAAGCTCAGCTATTGTCATTTTCTCTCTAATCACAGTGAGTAGTGTGCCTTTTCTTTTCATTCTTATAGTGCTATTTCATTACTTCCCAAAAAGCTGGGTAGGAATTCTTGTTCTTTTTGATATTCACATAATGAAGAACAATATAAATTTACGCTTTGACTTACTTTGTTGGCAAATAAAACTTTAGTGTTTAGCTTTCTTGATAGATGTCATTTTTATAAATCCATGCTAGTCTTTGTATAGTCTTTGATTATGTGAATGTATCAAAAATTTTCATTTAAGAAAATCAGTGTTCCACGTCTGTTTGTTTATTTATCTGTTAATGGACACTTAGGTTGTTTAAAATAATGCCAAAATAAACATATGGGTGTGTGTGTGATATTTTTTGTTGTAAAGAGATTTATTTTTTGTAGTTATTTTGCTTTGCTTCCTTTTCATATTCTTCAGATAAATACTCAGAAGTAAAATAGCTGAATCATGTGGTAGTTTATTCTTAATTTTGGGGGGAACCTCCATACAATTTTCCATAATGGCTGCTCATCGATACAGAAAGGTGAAATATTGCAAATTGTGATAACATAAATTGACCTCGAGGGTACAATGCTAAGTAAAATAAGTCAGATGAAAAAAGACAAAAACCTTATGATTTCACTCTATGTAGAAAATAAAATGAAGTAACAAATATACTAAAACATAAAACAATGACAAACTCTTAAGATACAGAAAACAAATTGATGGTTTTCAGTGGGTGAGTATGGTGGGGAGTGTAAAATGGCAAAGGGATCAAATGCAGGGTGATGGATGGAAAACAAACTTTTTGTGATGAGCATACTATAGTGTGTGCAGATATTGAACTATGCCGTGTACCTGAAACTCACATAATGTCATTGACCAATATTACCACAATTAAAAATATATTAATGTTTCAAGAAATCTCTCTGAGTAGCTCTACTACATATTTCTCGGAAGTTAACTCTTCTCTTTATTTATCTTGGGTTGAGTCATTTTGTATGTAGAATTATAGTTTTTTTTGTTTGTTTGTTTTGTTTTTTTTTCTTTTTGTCTCATAGAACAAGAAGCAGACCTAGGAACTTTTCAAGGAATGTGTCCCTTACCAGTTAAAGCTCATACCTTAATATTGCTTATATGTCTGCTACTCATAACTTCTCTTATAAAGGAGTTTGCTTCTATATGCTAACAGAATTTATTAGCTTAAACAATAATTTCCAATATAAACATTTTTTTCATTCATAAGCAGATAAAAATATTGTAACATATACTTTATTATTATGACCTAATTTAGCTGAGATTCTCTAACACAATAACTTAATTTATTTTCCTGCTGTTCAAGAGCCACTGGAATAGTACCTCATGCCTGGTTGGTTACTCAAGAATGTTGCACTGAAGAATACTGCGTTATCTTAGCTAAATTTAGGACTTATAATAAAAATATCAAGTAAGGATATATTTTTTTAAGTTAAATGTGCATTATGTTATGTCTATGATGCAGCTAAGTTTTTTTTTTAATCAAATACTGTATTTCAGATTACAAAAATAAAAAACATGCCAATATAATGATAACTGTCCTTGTTCTTAGATAACTCAGCTTCCATTTTTTCTTTTGTTACTTTCTCCTGGCATGAGATGTAACAATCAACAGCTTATAGATCTCATTTTAGAATGTAGACACTTCTAATATAATATTTAACATGTTATTTATTTATTGTTTACCTTTTAATCTATAGATGCTAATACCTAAGTACTTTTATTTAATATACAAAGTAATTTCTTTGCCTTAAACTAAAAAAATTAACACAAAGTCATAGTTTCTCTCCATAACACAATATGAACATATTAAAATATTAACAAGTTCAGGAGTCTTTTAGTATTTTTTTTTGGTCATTTAATGATTCAGTGAGTTTTAATTATTCAATTTAGAAAGTATGTTAACAAGCTTATAGAAATATATTAAACACTATCTGTTCTTATTTCATGTAATTTGATAGTCAACTTTTTTTGAAACTCCAATTTTGTTGGATTATCTGCAAAGCAGCAGTTGAAAATGACTGTGTATGCCATTTTCTTATAGCTACATGAAGTAATTGCTTTTGCTATATTTTCCCAAGAGAATATAATGTGCTTTTCAATATCATCTGACAATCCAAATGTAGAATTGCTATTTTGCTTTAATCTTATACACAATTTCTACTTCTTACATTATACAATATTATAGGTTCACCCAAAGAATTCTTAAACATAAAACAAGTGTTACCTGTAATTGTGTGTATAGCAAACACAGTAGCCTTTATTCTTCTCAAGTTTGAAGATGGGAACGTTTTTAGTTACTTATCTGACAGCCAGTGTCCATTCATATGCCTCTCTACCCCCAATATTTTTCAACCAGTTGTGGGAGTTAAGTACATATTCTCTCCTTTGGTGGTTTAGGCAGAAGCTCAACATGTGTCATAGTCTATTGAAAGGCTCTGGGCAAGAATGTCCATCACTGAGGGAGAGAGGGAGAGGGAGTGGGAGAAACAGAAGAAAGAGGAGGAGGAGGGGTAAAAGGAAGTAGAGGGCAGATGAGGAAGAGAGGAGAAAGGTCTTACTAGAGAAAAATTAGGGAAAAAATATTTTTTTCTTCTTTTTTTTGATGACATCATTTCTGTATATAATGCTCTGGGATGCAGTGGACATCTTCCAATTCTGAGGAAACTAACTCAAAATGCTGAGGTGACAGAAAGAAAGAAATAATCTCCATCTTTTTTAACACTATTTTCATAAGCACCATCCCTAGAGCTATTCTACCATAATACTTATTGTTTTGGGAAAAACTATCACCTTATTGTTTTAAGACACACATAGGTCTTATAATATAGTGTAATATTCAACTCTTTTCACCTTATTGATTAAAGTCCTTAATTTCTCTAACTTTATTCATTCACCCATGATTGGAGCTTCCATTTTGTTTAAATTTCTTTCTCCTTAAACCTCTTCCTTTTAAACTTCAATAATTTTATTTGTATTTTCTTCTCTCTCTATTGCAAGTAAAGAAGAGGCACTAAAAAGTAAAAGGATGATAAACTGAAAGAAGGAATTTGGGGTAATCATAACACTCTACTTTAATTATATTTAATAGTATTGACTCTGTGAAGAACATTATAGAAATCAAGATATAAAATGTAATATATTTTTTATCACTTTTCATACCACTGGCCAATATGCTAAGTACACATCATACTAAATAAACCTGATGTTCTATAAATGAGAATATAACTTCCCAGAACTTTATTTAATAAAAAAATACAATATTTAAAAAGTATTTGAACATTTTTACAGCTCACAAACTCAGCATGCAAAAGATATTGCTCTTTAAATTTTTTCTGAAACCAATCTCAATCTCTATTCTAGGCCTCATTCTACTCGAGAGCATAAAACTTTCTGCTCTCCTTTCAAAAAGTTCACTTCCAAAGAAATTTATTGAGAATTACAGTTTATTTTAGAGGTAAACTTAGTCAAATTTACACATTTTCTCCTTCATTTTCTTTTCTGTAGTACAGGCTATGTTCCTGTGTTTTCTATGGCATTGTGATATTACATAAAGGAATATATCCTTGCCAATTCTATGTTATCATCCTGTGAGAAATAAAATCATGCCACCATAGACTGGCTCTGGCCAATAACTCCATCATCCTCTCTCTCTCTCTTGGTGAAGCTCAGCTGTGTTTCCTTTACATGATTTTCCAATCCATTTTAACCTCTGGCTTGCCATCAATTCCTCTTATACCATTCTAATGGTCCAAAGGACAGGTTACTGCTTTTTCCTTCATGAAGGATATTTGAGGATATCACAAGGCCTCCTGTTTTTGACATCTCATACAATGGTCTTATTCCAGACCAGGACTCAAGACAGATAGGTGAAGTTATCTGTTGTCCATTTTAAGACCTAACATGATATTTTAAGAAACAGAGATTCAATATGCTAGTCAATACTCAGGATATTTGAATGCAAAGTATGGCATAGGAGGTGAGTTGGATATCCTTATTTATCATAGGTTTTTAAAAATAGACCTAACTGGGGAAGCTGGGATGGCTCAGTGGGTTAAGTGCTCACTTTGCAGCCCCGGGGACCGAGGATTGAATCCTGGCCCCGGCCTGAGTGGACCCATCTGCTGAACTGGGGAACACCCCCAGTTCATTTCTCACTGGGGTGAGACCCTGGCCCAGTTCCTGCCCTGTGCAGCCCCGCACCCACCTATGGAATGAAACTATGTGGAAAAAACAATGATGTGCAACTGTGGAGACTGTTCTGGGCTTTCCCCCTTCTCTCTGTCTGTGTCTCTGTATATTTCTCTCTCTCTGTGTCAAAAACAATAAAAATAAATCTTTAAAATAGAGCTAAGTGAAAAATTTAAATACATTAACTTTGCCACTACTAGAAGCATTCATTTGAAGTTTAATGCACATGTTCTAAGAAATGGATGTGCCAATAGTTTAAGTAAAAATTTATCATCTTTCTCTCCCTACTGCCACATCCCAATCTTCATCAGCAACTTTCCCAGTCACCCACACAAACATATCTTTAAGATGCTTTCCATTACAATCAGATCTCCATGACCACGCCCTGCTTACATAGAAAGCAGAATGTGACTCTATCAGGATTATTCTCACTTAGGTCATCTAGGAGAGATTCCAATTTTGGGTTTTTTCATGGTGAATTTATCACAGTCCTCTATTTAGTATTCTTTAGTATATAAAATATAATGCTTATGTATTCACTTCTAACTTATTTTTAAAGTAAAAATTTACCTCTTTCCTGAATGAGAAACCATTTTTGCAATATTCCTAAAGATATTTCAGATCAAATTTCCATTTACGGTCCTATCGTCTCTTAAAATTTATAACACTTTTATTTATCTCAGGGAAAAATATGGAAGATGATATTACTGTTTATTCCTGTTTCTAGTAAATAACATAAGCATCTGTGTACTTTCTCAGAAAGACATGCTTCTAATTACAAAAAACATAACATTGCAAATATTATAAATTCCAGGAAAAAAATATTTGTTCAAAAGTTGCACTAGCTATATCTTTATTGTTACCATTAATTAAGTTTGAATCCACTTTGAAAGAGATAATGGAGCTGGAATTAAATATCTTCGCTACAATCATTTCTGCCCCAGCAGAGAAAATTTTAAAGAACAAAATAGCTCTCCCCTCTTTGAAGCTGATGTTTGATTTGAGGCAAAACCTGAATCTACCTGGTCATCTATAGCTGATACTAGTATGACAATATTGAAACTTCGCTTAATAGTGTTTTTTGTTTTTCTTTTCCTTCCTTGAAATACATCCCAATGAATTTACATTTCTGATCATAAGGTATGTTCTTTTTTAAAATTATTTTTTTACACTTGATACCCCCGCATCCTCCCTACCCTCTCCCCACCTCCCACCCCTACCCCCAGGATGTTTTGAATAGAGCAGATGACTTCCCTCTTAGAATCTCTGTATCCTGAGAATGCTACCTTGTTCTTGGTCATGAGCAAAATTAGGTTTAGGTTACTAAAGTTAGCAATCACCTAGTATACCCAGTTTCTGAGAATATTTTATTGTTAGCGCTCAACATATTGAGTACTTGTATCATCTGCTCTTTATCTCTCCATGATATATACCCACATGGGTTTGCTCATATTCTGCTTTCTGTTGCAACAGAGGAAAGACACACTCTTTTCTACATAAGTCTATTTCTAAAAAGCTCTATGCCTTCTGGCTACCCTCCAAGAATCTTTTTTTTTTTTTTTCTCCCTAGGGTCCCATTTCTTTGGTCTTAAATTAACTCTCATTTAAAAGTATGCAGTCTTCTTACCATTTTCAATAATTATTATTCTATTGACACCCCAGGAAATATTCTAAATATAAATTAATGTATAGACATCAAGTTAGATCTATCCTTCAGATGCAAATGAACCTTTCAAAATATGAAAGGGTTTCAATATTTGCTATCAGAGAGTCTCTCACTTTTTCTTTCTATATCAAAAGGAAAAATATAAACCTGAATGTCTTTGCATCTGCATGAGTAATCAGTTGACACAATAATGCTGAGTAACAAGCCACCGCAAAACATCATCAGTATAGAACAATAAGCATTGATTGCTTGTACTTTTGGAGTCAGTTGAAGATTGGTACGATGCTTCTTCTGATCAAAGCTGGGCTTGTTAAGACTTCTAGAGGTTAGCTGGATATTGGCTGATTTAAGTTGTCTTTGGCAGGGGTTACAAGAATGGTCAGCTTTATTGCTAATTTATTTTTTTTTGAGATGAGTCAGAACTTATTTTGAGTACTCCTAGTGAACACAGAAGAGCATAAGAAGGCAAGTGCAAATGTGAATATATTTTTCAAGCTTCTGCATGTACACTTACTAATATCCCACTGTCTAAAGGTCTAGAATCAGAATGGCAGGCATCTACAAAGTTACATAGCAATGGGGAGGGTGTAGAGTGGTGAAAGTTTGAAGTCAATTTTGCAATCTCTGTATACATGCATAAGTCAGAAAGCATTAAAAGACACTCTGTGAATTCAACTCTATGCAAAAGCTCTGAAGATTTTAAAGGAAGAATAAAACATGGTTTCTAGAGCAAATGAACTCATATTTATCATATATGTGGAGGTAAAATTTAAAAATTGATCATTGACTGCTTGTTTAAGCCACTGACATGTTATAGGCCTGTTGATAGTTGACCTACATTTCAGTTTGATTGCAATTTTGCAATAAATCATTATGAGAAAGAAAGTAGAATTCAAAACTACTAAGTGATCAGTTAAACACAGAGATGAAAAGTCAAAGATAGGTCTAAATCAAGCTTGTTCAGTCTGCAGCCCACTGGCTGCAAGCAGCCCAGTACAGCTCTGAATGTGGCCCAACACAAATTCGTAAATTCTCAAAATATTATGAGATTTTTTAGTAATTTTTTTTAATTTTAAAGCTCCTCAGCTATCTTTAGTGTTAGTATATTTTATGTGTGGCCCAAGACAATTCTTCTTTTCCAAATGTGGCCCAGGGAGGCCAAAAAATTGGATACCCCTGGCCTAAATTTTTACAATAAGAGTTAATGAACCTAAAATTATGTTAAATAGTTTTAGAATAATTCTGAATTTACTTTTAGTTTTCTTGCTTTTTTAGAATCTTTTTGAGATAAACCTGGAAGTGTGGCATCTCTCTCTCTCTCTCTCTCTCTCTCTCAAGTTGTTCTCTACTCAAGGGTCAGAGAGGAGGAGTCAGTAAGCATTATTCAAAGGCAGTGGACAAGCTGACCTCTAAGCCAAAAGGCAGCTGATACCCCAGGGTTCCGAGACTCTCAGTGAGAGTTGTTATCAGTCAGGTTTCCTAAAACTGAGGTAGGCATCTAGGTTTCATCACTCATCTCAAATTATAATTAAATATTTTATCTTTTGTTCTCACTTTGGGAGTAAATAATAGCTAACATACCAAATGCTGCTTCTCAAAGGAAAACATATTTATGTCAAATTAGCACTGATTTTAGTTGTCTCTCCAGAAAGAATGCATTTTCCTAAAGAGTGTGAAAGACATATACATCCTTGGGTGCAATGAGAATAACTTCAAGTTATGGGAAATATAATATTCTGCTTTGAACACAATATTTGAAAGAGAATAGATCAAAGAAAAGTGACAACAGATATCAAGCAGTCAAATATGGATTATAAATAAAACTTGTGAGTAATGCCTTGTGAGTAATCCTTTTTTTCTTCTTTGATATGTCATTTTTATTTGCTTTGAATTTTATTTTATCTCATGTATGATTTTAGAATGCCCAGCTATTGATATTTATCTATAATAGATAACACATTAGAATTTTAAATATACCATTTCCAACATTTTAAAGTGCTATATTAGTTGATTAAAATATTTTAAGAAATAAAATTAATTAAAAGATAAATATCTAATAAGTATTAACGTAGTGGCCATTAAAGAAGCTCCAAATTTATGGTGTAAACTTTGCAGCTTCTAATCAACGCTATCAAGGTATAATTTACATAAAATGTGCTCTAATTTTAAGTATATAGATTGAGAAATTTTGACAGATACAGACATTTGTATAATCATTACTTAAATCAGTATATGGAATATTAACATTATCCCAGAAAGTTTCTTTATGCTCACTTACAATTAATTCTCTACCCTACAACACTAGTAATTTCTATTTTATGTCTTGGAACCGTCTTGGAGTGCATATGTATGCACTCTTTTGTGGCTTGCTTCTTTCAATCATATACTTTTATGAGGTTAATCTAGCTTTTTTTCTTATATCAATAGTTTGTGTGCATTATATAGTAATAGTTCCGTGTACAAGTGTATCAGTATTTGTTAGCATTCACTTGTGATGAGTACATGGATTGTTTTCAATATTTTCTATAATGAGTAAAGCTGCTATTAACATTCTTATACAAGTCTGTGCATACATGTTCCCATTTCTCTTGGTTGAATAAATAATTGGATTATAACTTTGTATGAGTTATAAGAAACTGCCAAGCAATTTTTCTTTTTTTTTTTAAGATTTATTTTTTATTTTTTTTGACAGGCAGAGACAGAGACAGAGACAGAGAGAGACAGAGAGAAGGGGGAAGAGCCCAGAGCAGTTTCCATACTTGTACATAATCAGTTTTCAACATGGTTTTGTTCCACACAGGTGGGTGGGGGCCACACAGAGTGGGAAGTAGGCTGGGGGCCTCCTGCATGGGAGGCATGCCCCCTTGGTGCCTTGAGCCAGGGGCCAAATTGGGGAATGAGGACAGAACTGGGAGTCTCCGCATGGGAAGTATACCTTGATTTAGCATATGGGTCTGCACAGGCTGGTTCTGGGATTTGATCCTTAGTCTCCAGGGCTGCAAAGTGAGTGCTTAACCTGCAGAGCCATTCAGCTTCCCCTGATTTTTCAAATTCATTGTACAATTTTACATCTCTAGCAAGAAACTATGTATATTTCAGTTATTCCACATCCTCTCCAAATGTTTCCAAATGTTGGCATTTTCAAATTAATAAATTAACAGTTTTGAAGTGGTATATTATTGTAATTTTTATTTTATTTTCTTTGTTGTTTAGTAAAAGTTATATTTATATGCTCTTGGTGAAACACTTTTTGCCAAATATACACACTGTGGATATTTACACTCAGGCTGTTGTTGCCTTTTAATTTTCTTAATAGTGTATTTTGAAAAACAGATATTTTTAATTTTTAAAAAGTTTAATTCTTATATTTACCTTTTTTTTTGAGTTCTAAGAAACCTTTGCTTTCGCAAGGTTGAAGATTTTACTTCTATGGTTTTCCCCTTTTTTTTCCCCCCTGAAAATTTTGTACTTTTTATCTTTTAGTCTATGATCTCTTTTAAGATAATTTTTGTGTTTATGTATTTGGTTTGAAGTAATGGTTGAAGTCCCCCCCCCCGCCCCCCCAGAGAACCACCTGAAAGCACTAGAGGTAATAAATAGAGCTCAGCACTTTCACAGAATTGAGAATAGTGCCTCTTCCCATTACCAAGACTGAAAAACATCAAATTTCATGAGGAATTGAGTAGCATATATGAAAGTATCTTGCCTCAGTAGTGGGGAATAATTAGTTCATAACTGAACATCATTTCCTTCCCACTTAACAGAGCTAAATTCAAGACATACAGTAAATAAGTTGTCCTATGTAACATTTGTATTCCTGAAGAACATTCAACATTTTGGGAAATTTTATTTCCCAAAAAATACACAATAGATACAATTTATGATGTTTAATTTCTTATCAAGATTCACAAGGCACATAGAGAAGCAGGAAAAATGTACTTCATAATGCAGAGAAAGGCAATCAGTCAAAACATACCTAGAACTGATTGCTATTTGAAAACTATCAGGCAAAGACATTGAAACCATTATTATGAAAATATTACAAGTGTTCAAAAGATATGTTGAGGTAAATGAGTTATAAAGATCAAATCAAACTAATTTCAGACAAAAATGCAAGTGGGAACACTAAAGTACTAAGACATGCTATCTATATAGAATTTTATATAAGCACAAATGTCTTTTATAAAAGAAGGTTAAATATTCTTTTAGAATTATAAAATCTCTTAAAAATACATCAGAATACCCACATTAATATACATACTTTATGAAGTTCTTTAGGAATAAGAAAACTGATACCACGTGGAACTATGGATCTATACAAAGAATGAAGAGCACCATAAGTGGTAATTATATGAATGGGTATATTATTCTTTTTCATTTAAATCTTATTAAAAGATAGTTGACAGTTTGAACAAAATAATAATAATGGATTTGGGGCTAATAATATGTATAAAAGTAAAATGTATGATAATAAGCTACAAAGTAAAACTAAATAAATTATGTAATGGAGAAATAGTATGGAGTATATTTTAATGTTCTTATATATGAAGAGGTGTAATATTAGTTGAAGGTAAATTGTGATATATTTAAGATGTATATGTAATAATGACTCTAAAGTAACCAATGAAATAATATGCACATGCACAGAATTTTAGATAGCAAGTCAATAGTAAAGATAAATAAAAGTGATGACAACAGCAGCAGCAGCAACAGCAGAAAGACAATTAGTGTAAGATAAACAAAACAAAAAAAGAGGAAAAATATGTGAAACGAAGAAAACATACAGATGGGATAAATAAAAAATATATAGCAAGATTTTATATATATATATATATATATATATATATATATATAGTCTAAAAATTAAGTTCAAGAACTTACCAATAAGTGCTTATGTTGACAGTATTGTACAGACAACTCAGTAGGATTGCACAATCTTGGTATATCAGTGTCTTGCAGCTGTTTTCATGTTGACACGTGGCAGTGTCTTCTTGAGTGGCATTTATTATTGTTCTGGTGTGTTGTTGTGTGCCATCTAAAGAATCTCAGAGCTTGAGTTAGCCAAGACTTTTTGGAGAGGCAAGATGATGTTTGGGGCTGTATTGTCACCAGTGATGAAACATGGGTGTACTAATACTACCCTGAAACAAAGTGTCAAAGTGCACAATGGAAGTCAGATAATTCTACACAACCAAAAAAAGTTTCCACAGTTCAAATCTAGAGTCAAAACAATGTTGCTAACTGTTTTTGTTATCAGAAAGATTGTTCATTATGAATTTGTGTCAACTGGACAAACCTTCAACCAATTTGACTATTTGAAAGTGCTGAAAAGGCTATGTAAAACAGGTGAAAATGATGTAAAATTTTCACCAACAACTCATGGCTCTTGCATCATGACAATGCACAAGCTCTCATGGCACTATCTGTGAAGCAGGTTTTTAGCCAGTAAACAAATAACTGAATTGGAAAATCCTCCCCACTCACCTCTCTGGCCCTCAATGACCTTTTTCTTTACCTGAAGATAAAGGCAATAGTGAAAGGAAGACATTTTGATGACATTCAGGACATCGAGGGTAATATGATAACAGCTCTGATGGACATTCCAGGAGAAGAGTTCCAAAATTGCTTTGAAGGGGAACTAGGTGCTGGCATTGATGCATAGCTTCCCAAAGGGAAAAACTCAAAAGTCATGGTAGTGATATTCAACAGTGAGGTCTGAAGCACTTTTTCTGGGATGAATTCACAAACTTAATTGTCATACTATACACACACACACACACACACACACACACACACACACACATATACATACACATATATACCTAACCATATCAATAATTAAGCTAAATGCAAGTGGTATAAATACAAAAATCAAAAGGCAGAGTTTGTCACATTGGATGAACATGTACTGCATAACTGTAGGCTGCCTACACAAAAATAAATTTCAAATATAAATATACATTTAGGTTAATAATAAAAGGGTGAAAAACAACATCGCATGTTAAAACAATGAGAAGTATTTTTGGTGGCAGCTATATTAGTTCTTATTCATGTGCCTCTATTGACATAAAACTTTTGAGTGATGAATTTGGAGATGTTGATAGGGTGAGGAGTATATTGAATATAGAAAATACTATTTAGAGGGTCAGAGAGAACTGACAAAAATTAATTACAGAAGGAATATGTTTTATTTTTAAAGACATTAGTATATGACTACATGACACTTATTTTATCTAAAATTAGTAATGTAAAATAGTCCGTTTGAAATTTAAATAGCTGCCTTTGAAGAAACCTGAGTTTTTATATTTGTTGCTTTAGATTCTTCAAGAAAAAGAAAGGTTGAAAGTATACATGTTTTACTACCTTTGCTCATTAATTTTTAAAGTCCTATCTTGAGAAACACTTGCCTTACAATGATGTTTCACCTTGACTGGTTATGGCAGGCACATTACTCTCATGTCACTAAACATGATGCTTCAGATATTTGATTAATTTTGAATACTTGGTTAAAGATGAAAAAAATATTGATAGGTTGATTTTAGAATAAAGAATCTATGTGGCACTAATAAAGTAATGTAAATTTATAAGTTTAGGTAAAAATTGCCTATGTGCAGCCTTTATGTTAATTATAAAATTCCTGGGGTGATTTGTTCAAAAGGCATAATGGTAAAGTTAAATTGTTTTAGGAACCAGGAACATACAATTAATGCTTAATTTATTTTCACCAAGCTCAAAAGAACTTTTTTTTATAAACCAATATTTGGACAATATGAACAGTATTTTACTTATAAGTAGTAGGTATTTTATAATTTTAGTTCTAACAAGAATCTTCCTTTTTATAAACAAGAAAGCACAAAAAAGAAATAACATATTATAGCTTTCAATATTCTTTCCAAGATATAGTTTGCCTGTATAATCCTCAATATTACTTCATAAGCTTTATTTCATTTATGACTTGAAATATGGAGCTTTTCTTTGGATGTTGGCTAACGTCACGAGACACCACCAAATTTAATAATAGGAACTAAGCAGTTGCTTTGGATCACAATATTTAAAACACCATGTTGTTTCAGCCAATGAAAAGGAAAAGGTGAATAAAAGAAAGAGAAGCATTAAATTAAAATTAAGGGGAAGCTGAGATGGCTCAGGGGGTTAAGTGCTAACTTTGCAGCCCTGGCATCCGAGGATCGAATCCCGGCTCTGGCCCAGGTGGACCCATATGCTGAACTGGGGTGTGCCTCCAGTTCAGTTCTTGCCGGGACCTATGCGGGAGGCTCCTGGCCCAGTTCCTGCCCTGTGCAGCCCTGTGCCCACCTGTGGAGTGAAACTATATGGAAAACTAATGCTGTCAACTATAGAGACTGCTCTGGGCCCTCCCCCTTCTCTCTGTCTCTCTCTGTCAAAAACAATAAAAAATAAATAAATTTTAAATTAAAATGAACAGGAAATATAGAAAAGATGGTGTAATTTGGTGCGTTAAGTGTCTTTTCTATTTCAAAGTCTTGGTTCCTTTCCTTCATTCACATCTGTGCTTTGTTTACCTTTCATTCTTTGAGCTTCATAAACTAGAACCAGAGCTGGATATCCTCAATCAGTATATTAGATTCAGAAATCTTATGGTTATGATTCTAAGGATTAAACCCACTCATATTGAGTGAACTTTACCTAAACCTAAGACAGAAAGACTTACCTCTCTTTAACGGGGCACTTGTCTTGCTTGACAATACAAGATAATACATAGAAAATTAACTTTTCTTTTGTTACAATTCAACAAAAAGTAAGTGCTTATTGAGAATAAAATACTAATGCAGTCTATAAAATCTTAAACAAATTAGGCCCAGTACTAAATATTGACAAAAGGAGCTTCATGCAATATTGTAAATATACCCTAAAATATGTGTCATATGATCTTAAAAATAATGCTCTGGTTTAAGACAGCTGGTCTGGACAGCATGTTTCATCCAAAAGCTTTAAGCTGAAGCATGTTTTCTTCATACCCACAATACTATTTTTCATTTGTTGTCAGTGCTTTCCAGCTAAAGACTACTTACTGGGAACACACAGTAAAGCAGGTTGGGTTTATTACTCTTTGCATTTAGTGAGAATGCACTCCAGGGGCAACCATGGGGCATTGCAGCAAAGCAAGAAGATGTTAGAAAGTACTTATTGTAAGATTTAGGCTTTGATAGGGTGATTTTGGGAATAGTTCAATGAAGCAGGAGCTCACTCTGAATTGATGCTTTCAAATGCAGGGAAAATTTTATGATAGGATCGCTCAATAAATCTTATCTATAGGTTGATCAGAATAGTGTGAAGCTCTACTTGGTAAATAGGTAGCAGTCACTTATATTAGTCTGGAATGGGTATATTTGAAATTTTGTGGCTTGAGCAACATTCATGTTCTTTCATGTGTTTAAGTGTGTTAATGAAATGCTCTTTTATTTTTCTTGATCTATCAAGGTCAAGGTGACTTTGACTCATTTTGATGTGGTAAATTTTTTTTGTGCTCAATAGAGGAACACTAAGACCTAGCTGTGATGTTAGGTCAGAGCCTGAATGTCAGCGATGGCTTTTCTTTCTCATTATAAACATAGAGTATGTTTTTTAGTGCCCTTGGACTTACAGTTATTTTTTCTCCACAACTATGCCAAAGACACTTCATTCTTACTATGGCACTGACTTGGGAAAATTTTATTGAAAAGATTAATAATAATAATAGTAGAGTAGGAGGAGGAGGGGTAAATAATTAATGTTTATTAAGCATCTATTATATTCTAGGCATTCTTCTGTATCATCTACTTAACCCCCAAATAACTCTTTGATATAGAATTGTTTTACACTTAAAATTGAGATTTACAGAGATTCAGTCAATATTTCAAGGTCATACAGATAGTAAGGCCTAAAATCAGGATTCAAACCTAGGTAGTCCCTCTCTTAAATCCCTACATCTTCTTCCTTGAACGCTATATTTGTCTTCTGTTCTCTGATATCAATGCTAACTATACTGCTAATAGCTATCTGATGGCCGTATTCAGTGCTTTCTTTTTAAATATAGTATTACTTGACTGCTTTCCAGGTTTCAAACATGGATCTCAAATCCCTCATCTCCTCTGGCAGACATGACATCTGAATGCAGTCCTTTTGCCTTTAAACACACACACACAACTTAAAATTTTTTTTCACTACTATTAAAGTTGCAGTTTCCTAGAGTCATATCTTTCATCTTAAGTGTTGGGGGGGGTGTCATCAAGAAGACTTGAAGGCAGGTGTGACCCATAAGCTGGACCCAGGCAATTGGAGTTTCCCCACTCTCTCCCCTGTGGTTGGAATTTATTTTCTGCTTGTTTTCCTAACACACCCTCGACATAGTAATGAGGTAATAAAGCGACCCAGACTGGGTATGTTAAGACCTCCTGTATGTGTAACTGAATCTAGTTAAGGCCTCCTTATAAACTTTTAAGAGTCTGGCAGGCAGGCACAGAAAACACTCATTTTGTGGCCACCCAAGGTAGGCCTTGTAAGTTCCCTTGCTTTTTAAACTTGTCAGCTACCAACTTGGGGTCGTTTGTCTTTGTTGTCAGTCTCTCTCCGCCCTTCTCATGCGGACCCATCTAGGATTTTACCTGGGGAGGTGTCAAAGAGGTTGCAAACTAACACGAATCTGCCTTCTTTTTACTCTCTCTTCCTGTATAATTTCACTCTCTCAATTTTAATTACTATCTATCTATCTCTCTAATTCTTTATTATCAGATCTAATATTTTTCTGAGTTTTCTTTCTCTCCCTGTCTTTCTGTTTTACCATTAAATTTATTTTATGTCTATCTATCAACTGCCTTAAATGAATTTGCATAGCTGCCTAAAACACACAATTAGAGCAATACCCATTCTTTCTTATTCCTAATATTCAAATGGTCATCAAAACCTATAATTTTTACTTGTCACATACCCCTTTCATTATTGGATATGTACAAGAGTCTCCTTACAGTTCATCATCTCTTTAGTAAACTTAACCCTCTTTTTTGTATTTAAAGCTCAAATCTAATAATTCAGATTTGTTCCCACTGAAGTCTAATTCTTGGCCAGCATTGTAATATTAATCATTTGACCCTGATTTGACAGTCAAAATTCATTTTTATCATTTTTCTCAAATTGCACTAACAAATTATGAGATTGAATAAACCAAGCACTTTCATTTTTCCTTCACCATTTCTGTTTTATGAATCGTTTTTTAAATTTGGCCCTTTGGAACTTTCCTACTTTTATTAAAAACCAAAACTTACAGAATGCTTCAATTTTTTTGACATTGTACCAAATCCTTTATACAAGTTTGTATTGACTCATCTAATCTTCAAAACACCCTGTGAGGAAAGAAATTTTTCATTCCCATTTTACTGTGCAGATAAATATCTGTCTTGCCTATCAATATGCAACAAGTTGTATTTTGACTATAAATATATTGTTCACTTCAGGTGCCAGCTCATGTTGGTCTTCTGTGACTCATTTCAGATGCCCCATCTTTGCTTACTATAATAATTATTACCCCCCCTGACCAGAACATATCTATAAGACTTCCATTATAGAATTTGAATACTTCAGTTGTGGTCAAAACTTACATGTGACTGCTTTGTTTATTATATCAACTTGAGCCTCTTGAAGATGGCCATTGTATCTTATTCATATTCAAACCTAATATTAGCACATGGTAGATAGTAAGACTTATTGGATAAATATAAAAGAGATGACCTATAGTAAAAGAAAATACAATAATACATTGGTGGTTTAACATATGGTAGTTTTTATGTAATTATTATCTAGTTTGAAAACAAAATGTTAAAATGCTAGGGAAAATAATTCTTTTCCTATGAGGGTTCTTACATAAATTATATGAGTTCTCTGATTTCTTTTCTCCAACATTCCATCCTCCCCTCAAATCTTTCTAAGAATAAAATTAATGTTAAATAAAGAATAATAGTGCCTGAAGAATTGCTAGTTTATTAATATTGCTTTTTCACTAGTTTTAAAATATGGAGTTCCACAACTGTTTTGAAATATATTCAGTACGTAAATTGTCTTGACAGATGATATAAAATTTATGAAAAATATTACATAGGAAATCTAGTATAGCAGTTTAAAAAATTGCTTTAAAGCAGCCATTTGTAGATAGACAACTAATTATATTCTTGTAATTCTTATCTAACGAGCAGTATAAGTTACTACGTAGGGAGAG
>PVKE010024245.1:12500-23846 GCA_004027555.1 Craseonycteris thonglongyai | reverse complement strand
ATATCCCACACCAGTAGGCTACGTTCTTGACGAAGGCCACCTGGTCGCCTACCCCATACATTATCAAGCCATAGCTTTACCCCTTCTTCATCCATCCATCCTTTTTCATTCACATGTACAAAAACTCCAACAGGGAACTTGATTTTCGGCATTGTTTTTCTTTTAAAAATAATCATTGGTCTTAGTTTGGCACCATCAGTGGTACATGCTAGTACCACTGTAAAACTGGACTTCTCATGTCCTGTTGTTTTCATTAACACTGTTTTTGCACCTTTTGGATTAACAGTTTTATTTCCAACCATATTGAAATTCATAGGAGTTTCATCCATATTTCCAATCTGACTTAATGCATAGCCATGTTTCTTGCGCTGTTGTATTACATATTGATGGAAAAGACTTTGCCGTCAAGATCTACAGGTAATTTTTGTGCAATTTTGGTCTTTTGCCTCAGTACCAGATTGTGCCTTTCCAAGAACCTAGTACTCCAGGATACAGTGGCCTTCAATCCTTTGCTGTTATCTGGGTTAGATTTGGCCCACTGAAGTGCAAACATACGTATTTTGTTTCGTGTCACTACATAACCATTTTGACGATGCTCAAGAACCATGTCTGCTACATGCTTTTCGAGTTCTGGCTAATATGGGGTGCCTCTTCTTAATGCACACTTACTCCTTGGCATACTCTTTAATGCATCTTCATTTGCTTTCCAGTCTCGGACCATCTTTTCTGTTACTCCATATTGTCTTGCCACAGCACAGTTACTGTGTTCCTTGGCAAAGTTTACAACTTTCAGTTTGAAACTGGCTTCAAATTTCCTTCTTCTTGCTGGAGCCATGATGGGTTCTTTTCTACCAGCCATTTGTTGTACACCCACTAATCTTTTAGGCCGGGGCTATACAGTACTGTAGCTTCAGCTACACACAGAATGTTCTATTACGGTACCTTTTAACTCACTGTATGCGCCCTAATACTGTAGCATTGGCTACATACAGAATGTCCTATAAAGGCACTGTACCTTTTAGCCCATTGGATGTGCTCTAATACAGTCAATGTAGCTACTATGCATGTGTCCTGATACAGCAGCTTTGGCTACACAGAACGTTCCTGTGCTGCAACTGTATGTACCACGGTGAGCCAATCACAACAAGTAAAGGTTCAAAGGTTATAACAGACCGCCTCTCTGACCCTGGCCAATCTGAGCAGGCTTTTTACTAGAACACAGTGTAGCCTCGGGTACAGAACATGTATATTGCATGCATAAAAAGCCTGCTTGGATTGGCTGAGTTAGAGAGGCGGTCCGAGCAGCCTTGCAGTGATTGGTGCGGGATCGAGTTGGAAAATTCGTTTAGCGGCATATCGAGACGTTTTTCGGGATATACTCAGTGTATAAGACGACCCCCGATTTTCGGTTGACTTTTTTTCATTTCAAAAGTTGTCTTATACGCCGGAAAATACGGTATATGCTTTGATGATTGTTATCCTATCAATGTAAATCAATAAAAACCAGCAGTGAGGAGAGCTCTTTGCTAGATGCCGAGACGAGCGCTAGCCCTCTGCTTAGCTTGACTTTTTTATTTATTTACTTATTTATTTATTATTTTATTTTTTAAGATTTATTTTGTTTGAGAGAAGGTGAGATACAGAGAGACAGAGACAGAGTGGGATGGGCCCAGAGCAGTCTCCATAGTTGTACATCATTAGTTGTGAGATGGTTTCATTCCACACAGGTGGATGGGGGGTCGTGCAGGGTGGGAACTGAACTGGGGGATCCTGCATGGGAGGCGAGAACCTTTGCTACCATCCCGGTGGTTACCAGCTGCATGGTAGTTCAGCACATGGGATTCCATCCCTGGACCGCGTGGTTGCAATGCATGCGTGCTCAACCTGCTGAGATATCCTGGCATCCCTGGTTTTATTTTTAAGAAAATGAATTTGTATAAGTATGTACTTGTATAGCTAATCTGCATTGCATATACTATATCAGAAGAAAAGGATTAGAGGGTCTTTGTCTTCTTTTTATGGAATTTTATATAGTTTTTGAATTACAGGTAAGGTGGCTTTCCACTTTTCAAGACATTCCTGGTGCCAAGGTCGTCTCTGAGTCTCCAATTCACAACAAATGACTACATATAAAATGTATGAATACAAACCTATAACATAATTAATAAAATCAGTAGAAAAATTTCATGCTAAATAACTTTGCATCTTTTCATTAATATTATTATTTTTTTAATTTTTATTGTTTTTGACAGGGAGAGACAGACAGGGAGAGACAGTGAGAAGGGGAGGGCCCAGAGCAGTCTCTATGGCTGTATATTAATTTTTTATATAGTTTTGTCCCACAAAGGTGGGCGGGGGGCTGCACAATGTAGGAACTGGGCTGAACCAAGGGGCAAGAACTGAACTGGGGGTCTCCGACATGGGAAGCACATCTCAGTTCAGCATATGGGCCTGCACGAGCCAGGGTCAGGATTCGATCCTCGGATCCCAGGGCTGCAAGTTGAGCTCTTAACCCGCTGAGCCATCCTGGCCTCCCCTCCACTGATCTTTTCAGTCTCCATAGCTGTGCCTTTTCCAGAGTGTTATACAGTTAGAATCATATAGTATATAGCCTTTACAGATTGGCATCTTTTGCTTAGTTATAGGCATTTATGCTTCCTCGATATGTTTTCATGGCTTGATAACTCCTTTATTTTCAACACTGAATAATCTTTGTTGTTTGGCCATAAGCTCATATTTTATATCCATTCACTAGAAAAGGACATCTTGACTGCTTCCAAAATTTAGCAATTATCCATACAGCTGCTATAAATCTCCATACACAGATTTTTGGGTAGACAGGTTTTCAACTCCTTTGAGTAAATACGAAGGAGTCTGACTGCTGGATTGTGTGATGAAAATATGTTTAGGTTTGTAAAAAACCTTCACACTGTCTTCAGGCATGGCCAATTTTGCATGCTCACCCACAATGAATGAGAGTTCTCGTTGCTCTGCATCCTCTGCAGTGTCCGGTGTTGTCAGTGTTTCAGATTTTGGCCACTCTCATAGGTATTTTGAAACCTCCCTAAAATTCTCTCCATAAGACAGGCCTTGGGAAAGCTGGGATGGCTCAGCGGGTTAAGCGCTTGTTTTGAAGCCCCGGGGACCGAGGATCGAATCCTGGCCCTGGCCCATGTGCACCCACATGCTGAACTGGGGGGTGCCCCCAGTTCAGTTCTTACAGGGACCTATGTGGGAGGCTCCCGGCTCTGTTCCTGCCCTGTGCAGCCCTGTGCCCACCTGTGGAGTGAAACTATATGGAAAAACTGATGTCGACTGTGGAGACTGCTCTGGGCCCTCCCCATTCTCTCTGTCTCTCTCTGTCTCTGTTTCTGTCAAAAATCAATAAAAATAAATCTTTAAAAAAAAAAAAAGACAGGCCTCCCCAGGTTTTAACTCTCCAGATTTCTAAGCATCCAGTAATTCACCAATTACATTTTGAATATTCCTTATAGTACTGGCTCTAGCAGCAGACTTCTGCTCCTGGACTTCTCTTCCAAATAAACTGTGGTTTTCTCTATTTCTCTTTCTCTGCAAAATTTGTGGTAGCAGTTTTTCCTGTGACCTCAATTTTCTGAAAGATCCAAGAATAGCTGTTGATTTTCCATTTGTTCAGCTTTTTTCTTGTGAGAAGAAGAATGGTAGTTTCCTACCTCTTTATACATCAGACAAGAATCCAAAGTCCTCCATATTTCTCTTTAAAAAGTTTATAAAAGCATTAGAAGTTTCCTGGGTACACTTTTCTGAAGCTGCTTCAGCACTACTAGCCTTGGATGTTTCTCATATATACTCATATGAGTAAATTTATACATTTACTATATATGTATATACTCAAATAAAATTTATACAGTAAGCTTTGGCACATTTAAAAACTTTATATAAACAATTACATTATGTATTAAATGCTGCACAAAATCTTTTACATTTTGCTCATATAAATACACATGGCTCTAATTTTCATTATTTTATAGAATGCTATAACTAATAATGTACAAATCTTGAATATCCTTATACATATTTCTTTTTCTATATGGGTCTACAGCTTCAGAATGGTCTTGACTAATCTGTTTGTTATTGTTGATACATAAAAAATATTATATCATTTTGGTTTTTTTTTTTATGTTTTGAACTTATATCTATCTCCTGTTGATGGCTTCTATCTATTATTGTGTCAGTGGATATTTCCACCTACCATCTTTCTGTACAAATAATTTTTTTTTTCTTTTAATTTTTTTAAGTGATTTTCATCATTTTTTTTTAAAGACCTTTTTAATATATATTTTATTTATTTATTAATTATTTTGACAGAGGAGAGGGAGAGATACAGAGACAGAGAGAGAACTGAACTAGGGGAGCTCCCAGTTCAGCACATGGTTCCGCACGGGCCGGGGCCAGGACACGATCCTCCGTCCCCGGCGCTGCAAAGTGAGCGCCCAACCCACTGAGCCATCCCGGCCTCCCCCAAATAATTTTTAACAGTGCATATTTTGGAAAATGGCACATTAAGTAATTTCATGTAGAGATTTTGTTATTAAAGTCCATCTTCTGGGCAGGACATGTGTATGTGTGTGTGTGTGTGTGTGTGTGTGTGTGTGTATGTGTTATATCTCTAAATCTATATCTATATGTTGGTGTTACATTACCCACAGAGAGAAGTTATACTTTTAAAGGCTCTCATTTGAGGTTCAATAGAAAAGAAAAGCTAAATGCTTTTACTAAGTAGCCATTTGTAGAACTTCAGTTTCAATCTAGGTGAAAGAAAAGAAATAAAGCAAAGCGCTAGAACAACAGAGAGCCATTTATTTCCTTTACCTTAGATTCCCAAACACATTGGCAAAGATGAAAACAACTTTCCCACTGTGCTATTATCTATGATAGCAAATCCTTTCTTCCTCACAACAAGGGTCCTGAGGACAATCTGTCTCACAGGTGGCAGAGGAAATAAAAAATGGAAAGGTAAAGAATTTCAGCATAAGAACAAGAAAACATATAGTTGGGCTGGACAATCACAGTCAACAAAAAGACTAAAGGAATGAATTTTGTTGTTTGTGTTTGTTCCAATTTCACCAGTTCTTTCTCTATTTTCTCATAGTTCCCACAGAGATGAGACAGCCACACCAATGATCCTCTTCTAAGCCACACAGAAACAAAACAGATATAAAAACAAAGACACAAAAGAAAAAATAATTTAAAATTGTGATAATGGGAAGCCAAAAAAAAATTTCTTTTCTTTTGCTTGTATGATTACTGGGAAATGCAGTAATTTTACTGAACATACTTTTCTTCTGATAGCTCTTAGGAAATGTCCTTGTGCTTAATGTTCTATTGCAAGCATTGAATAATAAAATTTTGTAGCATAAAAAATTCTTGGGAGAGCTAAGTACTGTTTAACAGTGAAACTGATCTTTTCTGAGTATTATTTTTTTTAATTGTAAAATTTATTGTTGAGAGAAAATGTATAACTTCAAAGCACACAGAAAATTTTAAACATTTCCTGTAATTCTCATACCCAGAGAAAAAGCCACTATTGGTCTTTCTGATCTGTGTGTGTATGTGTGTAGGTATATACAGAAATTATCCCTATATATAGTATTCTATTAGATAAAATTCCTACTTGAAGGCATATATATTACTATATTTTAAAAGATGATTTAAAATTATGTAAAAACAGCTTTAAATATAAATCTAATATGCTCAACTTCCTACTGAAAAATACTAACAGTTGAAATTGTTTAGATGTATAGATATAAATAAATTTGAAACTTTAGATGGAGCAAACTGAAGGACAGAATTTTCCCGTTTACTTTCTGTTGTAGTGAAGAAAGTGTGCATTCTCATAATGCTTAATCTATGTAAACAGCTAACCGAGTCTAATCTAAACTTCAAAACATACTTTGAATTACTGAGAATACTCACATCATTAATATAATCTCCTTTACCTTTTTTATGGAGAGTCATTGCTTTAAATACTTTCTTATGGTTTCACAGGAATCCTAACTCCACTTCTGAAGCCTTAAAAATCAACCATTTGACCATTCCTAAAGGTTCTTCCAATATATCCTAAATCAGTCCATGCTTGCAGTTATCTGACTGAGTACCTGCAGTTAGCAATACCACACGCTTTCCTCAAGCACGTCCTTCCAAAGCCTAAATCCTACAGAGGAGTAACCACAGACAATTCATGTGGAGCAAGAAGCCCTACAGAAGTTTCTCTGTCACCAATTTAGCTTCATAGCTCACAAACTGCAGCAGGATATGCCCAGAATTTTAGCAGACAGGCTGTGGCTTTGACCATTGGCATCATCCCTCATTATTCTGTAGTCTTTGAATCACCAGTTATCAATAGTGAGTTTCAGCTTTCACAGCTAAAAAAATTGGAGATAATTTACCCTTGAAGATGTGTATGTGACAATGTACTTAATGATTCCCTACACTTTTCTTATGTATAAGTTTCTTCATTTGATTTTTAAAGAAAACTTGTGAGATAGATAGGCCTACTTTTACTAAAATTAAAATGAGAAAATTTCGGCTTTGCTGTGAAATGACTTAGCCAAGGAACCAAAGCTATTGGACAAAAAGCCACACTTGAAATTTAGCTATAAAACCTCAGATTCTCTATCATTTTCATTATAACATATTGCAGAAGATACCTTGGAAAGCATATTTAATTTTTGCAGTTATAATATATTGATGACTATCATCAAATTAGTACATTGAAGGCATGCTGAGAGTGAAGTTTCCCCATGGTTAATCACGGCTGTTAATTGTGCTGGGAGAGGCTCCTGGAACAGAGGTTTTTACAAAAACCACAATGTGGAACCACTTTAAGTTATACATTTTTCCTTTCCTGCTGTCCTACTTTCCAATTAGTTTCACTGGATACGTTCGATTTCCCCTTTAGACCAATCCATCTCTGGCCATTGGGCAAGGAATAGATTGTACAAGAAGCTAATTCTATTTTAGCTAAAAAAAATTTCTTATTTCCAAGTCCTAATCTCAATTTGTTTTGAGCTTGTGGGGTTGGCTAAATTCAAGACTAACAAATGTTCCCATGTAACAATAAATCAGGGTTGTATTTTACCAGTGATGAATCTGATTTTTTAGATGACCAGATGGTTGAAGATAAACATGCAATTAGTAAAGTCAGTTAAATTGGCATGAAGCGTTGACAACCTGGTCAATACAAAGCCAAACAAAGGTCACATTTTTAGAATTTTAATGCTTTTATTTTTTTTAACCATGCTGTGAAACTAAATGTTTATAGACATTTGGGATTGGATATAAAGAAACTCATCTGAGAGATTAGCAAGTCAAGAGATGCCTGCTCAAAATAGGTGTTTGTTTACTAAAATAACATTTGGATTTATCGCTGTGGAAAATGCCAAAGTGATGATCTTTTAAACATCAAATATTTTCAGAAATCACTGTTCATTATTATTGCATAAGAATTAGACTTAACTTTGTGGTAAAACAGTGTGAGGTCAGAAGTGTCTTCACTTCTGCCCTTGATGGGAGCTAGCTGCACAGCAATCTCACCTAAAATTTCTGTCTCAATTTTTATCATCTAGAGTCAAAATTATACATACTATCTCACACTTGCATGTTTATTTATAGCTTGGGACCTCAATGGTATTTACAAATCCTAACTTCTTTTTACTGTTCATCATAGTCTCACTGTCTCCTCTAAACACTTTAAATTCTAAGAGCCTTTTCATATACCCTCAAAACCCTTTTGCCTATGTTCCTTGTCTCCTATTTGCCAAAGCTTTATTTAAAACTGAATCTCTGGGGAGGCCGGGATGGCTCAGTGGGTTGAGGGCTCACTTTGCGGCCCTGGGACCAAGGATCAAGTCCCAGCCCCGGCCCGTGCGGACCCATGTGCTGAACTGGGGAGTGCCACTGGTTTAGTTCTCACCGGGGCAAGACCCCGGCCCAGTTCCTGCCCTGTGCAGCCCTGCGCCCACCTGTAGAATGAAACTATGTGGAAAAACCAATGATGTACAACTGTGGAGACTGTTCTGAGCCCTCCCGCTTCTCTCTATCTCTGTCTCTGTATCTCTCTCTCTGTCAAAAACAATAAAAAATAAATAAAACTGAATCTCCTCCCAGCCCAAGCCAGCAATCTGTGCAACCAGATGCAATTGGAAAAACACACACATCAACATGTTGACTATAGTACTTTAAACGCAGGACCTCTACTCTGGAATCAACCATTATTACTGTTCAATAATTTACTATAAGCCACTAACCTGCTCTCTCTCCTCTATTATGGATGATTTCATATATCTCTCTTCTCAAACCTCTAAAACCCCAAACCCCATCCTCACTCTAAGGGACTTGACATTCAATTGACTAAGAAAACATAAACAAAGAAATTCCCATAATCCTATCACTGCATCTGCATACCTCCCAACCCCCGAGCCCATATGACCTGCCTCCTATTCCATGATTAAAACCTCATAATTACTTATTTTTGTACTTTTGAAATCACTGCAGTCAAATATTGTAATTGAACTGACATTTGCAAAATCACCAATGATTTCTACATTGATAAATGAAATAACCCATATTCATCTTACTTAAATTTTCATTTACATTTAATTTATATGTTTGACTATTTCCTCCTTTTTGAAATATATATATTTTTCACTTTGATTCCATGAAATGTGCTCTTCTGATTATTCCTACTACACAATCTCCTTCCCTGACTCTTCTACTTGTTTATTTCTCATCCCCCCCAGTCTGCTAAACACTGAAGTACCCCAGAGCTCAGTTCTCAGACCTTTGTCCTTCTCTATTTTCACTTCTGCAGTAATCTCAGCTACCCACAAACAATGTCATTTATATGCTAATGACTTTACAAATTATATTTCCACAGAACTCCAAGCAATCCTATCTACTTTGTCTCACAGTAGCCACTTAAATATCTAATAGGTATCGCAGTCTAGCACATTAAAAAATAAACTCCTTATCTTTCTACCCCAAATCTGCACTTCCTGAGAATTTCACTATCTCAATTCATAGCCAAACATAATCTTCCAGTTGCTCTTGTCAAAAGTTTAAGTGTTGTCCTTGATTCATCTCTATCACTCACACCCTATCCAACCTAGGAGCTGATTTTACTGGGTTTTCTTTCAAAACATATCACTACCTTCACTGATACCACCATATCTAAGACTTTATCCTTCTTCTGTTAGATTACATAAATTTTTAACTGATTTTCAGACTCACTATAGTTTAAATCAGAGCTTGTCATTTTATTGCTCATATTCCCCCTCCCCTACCCTGTGGTTTGCTATTGAGCCATAGAAGAAAATATATCTTACAGCGGCCTGCATTATTTGGCTCTGCATAAACTTTTACATAAACTTATAAAGATTTATATGATTTGTATAACAGTGTATTCAGGTTTACTTTCATATCAGGTCCTCTGAACTTGCTATTCCCATTGCCTAGAAATCTATTCAACTAGAGATCTATGCTCATTCTCCCCTTTTAATATCTTAATTGTGTTTTGCAACCTCGTAAAGGCTTTTCTTGACCACCATATGTAAAATTTCAACCATCCCCACACTCATCTCCCTCCCCTGCTTAATTTTTTCCCATTATACTTGTTAGTATATAACATAAAATGTATTTTACTTATTATATTACTTGTTGTCAGTCTCCCAGCTCATTAAATGTGCACAGATAAAGCACTAGTACATTCATATTTTTCTGTTTGATTTATTATGATCTTAGTTTCTGGAACAGGACTTAACACATAAGAGGTGCTCAAAATAATTATTGAAATGGTAATATACATGAAAGCACTTTGCAAGTCATAAAGCTCTATAAAAATGTTGATCTATTATAATGTTAAGTAATGTAGTACGATATTCTTTTTTTCTGTCTGACATCTGATCTTATAAATATTCATACTTCTCAAGTCAATGCATCTCCTGTGCTTTAGGAGATAAACTAAGTGTAACTTAATAACTCTTTAACTCAGGTGAAAATGAGAAAGGATCCATATGGTCAAAAACATGTGAAGAAATACAATATTATGTTTCATTTAATTTAACAAAGTACTTTTAAAATAATAACAACATACCTGTGGAAGTTAAATGTATGCACTAATTTTAGCTAAGGTGACAGCCATGCCCAATTCTAGTGGTTTTCTTTCAGAAAATATTTTAGTGTTTTGACTTAAGAGCTTATATACCATAATTTGTAGTACTCACATATGATAACAGAGAGCTTGTTCTAATTTCTTCAATAACATAATGAAAGCATTAATGACTAATATTCCACTATTAGAATGCTTTCATCTTTAATTATTAAAAATTATACCTCTGGTCATATAATTGAATTTATAATACAATTATATATAATTATTTGATAATATTTTTTCTTAAATTTGTGAGAAAGTTAGTGAATTTATGTTGTTTAGAGAACAAGCTCAACTAGAAATCCCATGCATTTTGAATATAAATATAATGGCATATAGGTCTACTCTAGCAATACGTTTTAAAACCCTATAACAATTTAAGATACTATTTTAAAGCAAATGTTGTAAGATCTACCCTATTTTCTTAGCATATTTTAAATATGTGATGCAGTATTTTTAGCTACAGTATATAGTACAAAACCAGAACTTATTTATCTTGCGTAAATAAAATTTGTACTCTTTAAGCATTCCCTTCCCATTTCTCCCTCCCTGTAGTGCCTGAAAATCATTTTACTCAATATTTTTAGGAATTTGACTATTTTAGTTTCCACATATAATCAAAGTCATTAAGTATTTGTCTTTTGCTGTCTGGTTTATGTCCTTAGCATAATGCCTTCCAAGTCCATCCATGTTGTCAAAAACGTCATATTTTCTTCTTTTCTATGACTGAATAATATTCTATTGTGTATATATACATTACTTTATCCATTCATCTTGCAATGGACACTTAGGTTATATCCAAACCTTGACTATTGTGAATAATGCTGCGATCAATATAGAAGGCAGGTATCTCTTCAGGATCCCAATTTCAACCCTTTTGGATACATACCCAGAATATTGCTGGTTCATGTGGTAGTTCTATTTTTAATTTTTTGAGATATCTCCATACTATTTCCCATAATGGCTGTACCACTTGACATTCCCACCAACAGTGTATCAAATTTTCTTTTTCATTCACACTCTTGAGAACATCTGGCATCTTGGACTTTTAAATAATAACCATCACAACGAGCATGAAGTAATATCTTACTGTGGCCACGAGTTGCATTTCTCTGATGACTGGTGATGTTGATTACTTTTTCATATACCTTGGTTCC
>PVKE010024245.1:0-7500 GCA_004027555.1 Craseonycteris thonglongyai | reverse complement strand
GTACAAGGGATCAATCTTGGATATGTTACCAGATTACCCTTCAGTTTCACAGATAGTACGGCAATATTCTTTCAACAATTCAAGTGGATTTTTTTTTTTTAATGTCATGGTCATATGTTTGTAACATACTACAATGATAAATTTTAAATTTATTTTAAACATGTCATACACAATTACAAAAAAAATTGAATCAATTTCATACAATGAGTCTACATTCATGTTAGATATTAACCTTAAATGCTACAGAATCTCATATACATAATATATTTAGCAACAGTTTTCATTTTTGTTAAGATTTTTTTGCTTGAGAGAAGGTGAGACAGAGAGAATTGGAGAGGGCCCAGAGCAGTCCTCTTAGTTGCACATCATTAGTTGTGACATAGTTTCATTTCACACAGGTGGATGTAGGGTCCACACGGTTGTAACTGAACTGGGGCCTCCTGCAAGTGAGGGGGAGAACCTTTGCTGCCATCTGGCGGTTACCAGTTGTGCCACAGTTCAGCAAATGGGTTTGCATGCGGCCAGGATTTGATTCCTGGACCTTGGGGTTTCAAGGAAAGCACTCAACCTGTTGCGCTATCTGGATATCATCCCCAATAATTTACATTTTTTTCCCTCCTATTCAAACAAGCTAAAGTAAATGGCAATAGTAATGAGATATATCTGTGATTGAGTAGGCCATCCGGAATCTGAGTTCTAGAGAAGAGGGTGGAGGTGGCCTTAAGAAAATATTGAAGCCTATGGACATATTGAGAGATGAACCCCTGAGAGACAACAGCCTATAGGCCAAAGTATAGAAGGAAGTGTGTCAAATTAAGTCTGTAGTGAATGCCAGAGACTGTGATACAAGGCGTGCCAGTCTTATGAGATGTTTGTGACAGAACCTGCAGGCTGACAAAATGGCACAGAGTATTCATAGATTAGAAATGGAACATCCAACTGAGGTTTTAACATCATGTCACATTTACATAGCTCATTCAACAGTCCATGGAAGCTCTGGGCCGTTCTCCATCTGCTCCACCCTCAAAATGCACATAGACTTGAAAATAAACCCCACTGGGGCAAATGACTACAACTTGGCATAATGGTGCTGTCTACACAGCATGGGAAATGAGTATTTCATCAGATACAATTAAAAAACTAAAAAGGCATTTTTGAAAAATTTTCACGACTTCCATCATCTGCAAGGTTCTTGCACAATAAGAAAGGAAAGGGCATGCAATGGATACTGTGGTTTGAACGCGCAGCCGTCTTTGAGTGGACTTCCCTGTTCTGAACCCTGGAGAGGCCCAAAATTCTACTGCCTCAATTCTTAAACTGAACTCAGACAGCCTATGGGGGAAAAAGAAAAATAGGAAAATAACATTAGGGTGGTGTGGGCATATGTGTTTAGAAATTTGCGACTGACAAATTAAAAATAAATCATTCCCACTGAAGAGTGAAGTTTTCTGATTTGATGAGAAAGAAGTTTGCCTCTGTCCAATGTGAGAGTCGGCGTTGATGTTTGGGAGAACTGCTCTTCTCCCCAAATTCCACAACTGCAACCCAGGAGGTGCCCTAGTGCTCCCAAATCTTGGTTCAGAATATCTTTACAAATGTACACAAACGTGGTGAGAGGGAACAAATGAAGAAAAAAGAAATCACACTTCTTTGATTTCTCAAGCCTGATATATAAATTGCCTCGTAATTTCTCAGGTAGTTCCTTGAATCTTAAATAAAAAAGAAAGTAAACTAAAAGAAAACAAACCAACAAACCCCAAAACCTAAAACCAGGAAAGAAAAAAATTGAGCATACAAAATGAGAACAGAGAATAATCACGTTGTAGGGTAGTTTCTTCAATCTCGGGGGCTTTAACCTTGTATAGAATATGGTGAAAGACTGCAATTCCCACTCAATTTTGATTTGAAACAAAAGTTCTTCTTATGCATAATCTCCCTCCCCCTCCTTTTTTTCCCTTAGAAACAAACCAATGCCGTTATCTGTCTGAGATAATTTCTCAGGGCTCCCATTCTACCCTCCCACCCACTCTTCCCCAGTCACCAGCTAATTGTTCATTTGCAACACCGGGTTCTCTGAACTCAGCTGCAGAGATTCAGCTCTGTCACCCTGACCTTAGTTCTACCTCTGACGCTCTGGTCTTTGCAGACTTTTTTTAGTGTTTCAATTGTTTCAACCTGGGGTTGCTATGCTGTCTGACTCATAAATGCTTTTTAAAATGATACGAACGCATATAAATCTCCTCGGTTCTTGAATTCCAGAATACTCTGTAAAAGTGTTAAAAATAAACAGTTATGTGTTTTCTGGATGTAGTGTCCAAACAACTCACTGTGTTTTTATGTTATATGCTTCAAAGGCATATTAGTTTGGAAAGCATAGGTCACTGATACGTTGGCATGTTTCTTCATTTTTTACAAAATACCATATTGAATTTTGACACCACTTTTTCTCATATTTCACTGAATTCATGGCATATTCAGCCATCTTCTTTGGTAGCAAGGATTGAAATGCACAAACAAAACGGAAGGTCAATGACCAGCAAAGGACTTGGAAGAAGGATCACTTATAGTGAATGCTTATAAAGTAATGTCAATAAGAAATATAGCACCATTATTTTAAATTAAATTTGCAATATTCTTCAAAGTTATTGCCCTCAAGGCTGTAGTCTTATTTGCTTTTTTATTACCCTAAACCAAATGATTATAATCTTGTACAAATGGCAGAAATACATTTCAAAATACAAAGTGCACTTAAATGTTTTTATGTTCATAAAAGAAACAAATATTTCAACATTTTATTTCTGCTCAATAAAGAAAATTAATTGTTATAACCCTGAATTTAAACAGATGTCTTTTGTTATTTTATTTTCTGGGGATTCTGGAAAAGCATATTCTTTTTCAGAATAAAAATACAATCTTAATTTTTGCAAGCTTTTAATTATTATTTGTAAACCTCAAATATTTGTAAAAGCTAGGCCTCCTGATTCTTACTGTTCTCTTTTTTTTGTGTGTTCAAATTTTCTTGGTAAAGACAAGCTGTCATTTAAAATTAGTTTCCCCTAATTGTGTTTAAGTCATTGTTTTATGAATAAAAAGACACATTATAAAAAGAAACACATTCCTAGAAATAATTACTGACCCCCATAGCCTATCTAATGCATATGCTTTTTTTATGACAGATTCATTTACCTCTCTGAAGAAACCTGAAAAAAAAGGTATGTTTTTTTCTGTTCAGACCAATCTGAAATAAAATTTATGTTTTTATGAACAAATATCTTTTGAGTTTTTAGACATCACTCCAAGGTTATAAAGTATTATTTGCCCCATTCCCTTAAAATTGGTAATGTGGAATAGCATAAACAAAACAGGTTTAGAATTAGTTAGACAAACTAATATTGCTCTAAATCCTACCTCACTAATTATTCTGTGGCCTAGAAAAATACTCTCTGTGAGCCTCAGTTTCATCATAAATGTGTAAAATGTAGAAAATAATAGCTAATATATGTTTATAATTAGGTAAAATAAGACAGCATATGTGTAAGTAACTCACAAATTTTGCACATGGTAAAAATGCAATAATTGGTGATTTACATTCTTTCCTCATTAATTTCATATTGTATATATTTTTCTTTTCCCGCGTGAATATTTTCTCTCTCAATTTATCTCTTTCCTCTCTCTGCTGCTCTCATTCTAACATACACATACACATATACATAAAGCATTAAAAACTAAAAGACTGAAAGACACAGAAGGCACAAAGAATGACAAAATCTTAGTCTAATCTGATCCTACTAGGTTTCATACACACATATATTAAGTACATATAGATACATATAGGTAACCAGAAAAAATAATTATGAACACCATGTAGATGGCAAGAATGATATTATAATGTAATCTAGCCACCCTACTCCTTGTGTGGCCAAATTACATTAAACATTTTTCCCAGGTAGTCAAATGATTAAACCAGCCATCATTTTGCTTTGAAAGATAACTGCATTGTCCTATCTGACTATAAAGGGGCATTATTTATTTATTTAATTGAGGTTAATGAGAATAGAAATAAATATGGTTTGACTATATATATATATATATGCATTTATAATCAGCATTATATATATTTATATATGTGTCTGTGTGTATACACACACACACACAAACACATATGTAAGAATTATTTTCAAACCTTAAAAAGTCCATATTGTATCTCTTCAAGATTGCCCTAATGGAAGCAAATCTCTTGTTGATTGCCAAGTCATTCATTTGTCATGAGCGCTCCTCCCTGTCAGCCTTGAGGAACAATGTATATATTTCTAAGTTAAAAAAAAAAAGAATCGAATGACTGGTAATAAAAAATCTGCTGCCAATTACATGCCTCATATATCTGAAAAGGATGACATGCCTTATGTATAAACAGCAAATGCTTGGAGGCAGACAGTTGATTCAGCAAGTAATCGTTCATTTGAATAAGAATGTGATCTTCCCTGGGGATCCTGAAAGACTTTGAGTGGTTTGTAGCTGTGATGGATATTGTATAAAGTATGTGAAATCAGGTATGTGCTGTCATAAAGAAAGGACCAGTCTCGAGTGCTTGAAAGAATAAATGATTCGAGTAGCGTGTTCTACAATGAAAATATTGATCCTATTCATGATTCTTTTAGTAGAATGTTTATAAAACACGGCTGAGATAAATACACAGATTATCAATTCACAATCGAAGCATTTCTTCCTCTAAAGAGGAATAAACAATGCTTGTTTGACTCCCATCAGAGCCACACTATATATTATACTTTATAAAACACATAAATATATATGCTCAAGTAAGTCCTTAAATGCATCTTCATCATATCCTTTCCAGATGCATTTTCACCTGAATGCACTGAGTACATTTCACTTGAATGCACAGACAGAAAAGAAAACTTTTATCAGATAAAACATTAAATACTCTAGAATCTCTAGATTGGAATAGTTTTCTCAGTTACATTATACATTTTCACAACTTCTTTACCTCTCTTATGTAACACTTACCTTTTTATAATTCCATTTTATTTAAGGAATCACCTGCTTAATATTCACTTGAGTCACAAGATTGAAATGAAAACATGGGGAAGTAGATGGTTATCTTCAAAGCTGTTTCCTTTTTTCTTCCCTCTTGTTTCTTTCAAAATATGTATTGACTACCTAAAAGGAAGCAAGTCCTTTACAATGTAATGGGTCTATAAAGGTAATCAAAATCAGTTTTTTCCCTGCCTTTATAGAGCTTAGTGCCAGAAATGAAGTATCTAAATCAATTATGTGAAATTTTATAGTTTTGAACTTAAACTTCAAAATCTGATATTTTATACTTAACGCATATCCCAATTTAATGCTTTTTTTTTCAGAAATAATTTAATTTATACTTAGAATTCCTAAAATTTACAATTGAAATATTTGTCACATATTGAATTTGTTCAAAACAAACCTGACTTTTCCCATAATGAAATAAAATTTTTTTAAAGCTTTTTTATTATTTGTATACATACTGACATAACTGCTTCATCTTTTTTAGAAGAATTGATTTGAATTTGAAGCTGTTTTATGTTAAAAGTCAAATAAATCTGAATTTTGGTAATATAAATATTTTTTTATTTGTAGCTGAAATTATTTTTCAAAGAGTCAAAATATCTTTTTCCTGAACTTGATTATTTAGTCTGCAAAATAACATTTCTTTGTTAATGTGGAAACCCTCTGAGACAAACATACCTATATACTAATTGGGAAGTGTATCTTCTATGACTCACCTGAAGTTAAAAAATTGTATTTTCAAGTTTTCAAACATTGAGTCAATTAATTTTGGGTATTATTAGAAAAGCTTCATTTTCTATTAACAATTATTTAGTGACTTAAAGCTTTTCAATCTCTGTCATTTTTTTTTGTTTTGCTTTTACATCATATTTTCACAAAAAATACACAACAAATCATTATTTTTTGCCATATCTTCACTTAAAAAAAATGGTTACCTTTTGTGCAAGAACCCCCACCATGTCTTTAGCTGGCAAAAATTATAAGCTGATATCTTATTTAGAAAGTCTAAAATTTTGTGTTAAGTTTGATTAAAAAAAACGAAAGTTTGGTTGATAATTTTTTGACTATTGAAGAAAATCCTTGTCAAATCCATTTTCTATTTACTGAAAATGTCTCCTATTATTTTCCCTTTTCTCAACTTTAAAGATTTATTTACTTATTTATTTTTATTTTAGTTGTTTTGACAGAGACAGAGAGAAGGGGGAGGGCCCAGAGCAGTCTCCATAGTTGTATGTCATCAGTTTTCAACATAGTTTCATTCCACACAGGTGGGTGGGGGCCACACAATGTGAGAACTGGGCCAGGGGCCTCCTGCATAGGAGGCAGTCCCCCTCTAGCCCAGGTCCAAACTAGGGGCCTCTAACATGGGAACTCGCTCCAGTGAGAACTTAACTGGGTACTTTCCACATGGGAACACCCAGTTTGGCATATGAGTCCGCATGGGCCAGGGCCAGGATTCAATTCTGGGTTCCTGAGGTTGCAAAGTGAGCACTTAACCTGCTAAGTCATCCCAGCTTCCCTTCAACTTTAACATATTAATTTTGCATAACACATACCTTTTTATATTGCTTTCTTCCACTAGATTATAGTTGTCTTTAATCATAAAACATACACAGTACATTCTCTTTCTCCACTTTTCTAATAAAAGTACTGGCTTCTGTATCTTTCTTTAACTTTGAATCACGATTATTTTTGTTTAAAATTGATAAAGCTACCTATACTCAATCATACAAGTTAATTCCACAAGTCTATGTATGTGTATTTCTGGAAATTACATATATGGTCTAAACACCCACTACAATGCAACAATATTTTGTGCAACAAAAGTGTAAAGTGACTTGTAGTGTATGAAAACACTAAGGTTGTGTTTAGCAGAGAAAAAAATGTTTTAGACCGCTTTAGTATTAAATTTTAAACTGATCAAAATTAAAATTTTAGTTGTTCCTTTGATGTACTCTGCTCATTTCAAGTGCTCAGTAGCCACATTGGCTAGTGACAACTGTACTGGACAAGACAGATTCTATAATACATCACAAAACAGGTTTGGAATTCTAAATTTAAAACAAGTTTACATGAACCTTCCTTCTGAGTTGTCTGAATTCTATTTCAGGCAAAGAAAAATTAATGGAAGAACTCTCAGTGTCTATATCATTGTTTGGGAGAGACTGTACCATGTCCCTGGATGTATGAAGGATCCTTTTGCTCACTGCAACTGTTGGTAACATGTATAGTCAGAGATAGTGTGCCTCTTCAAACTTGAAGAGAAAATTAAAATTAGCAGAAAATAAATTGATTAAAAAGTAAATGCACATATTAAAAAGATTGACTGGTCCCAGACCAGCAAGATTTTTTTTGCAAGCATGTTAAAAGAATTACCTTTCTAAAGAGAGTATCAAATGAAGTCAAATGAAGGCCACCACGTCCAATATTGGCAGTACT
>PVKE010024244.1:0-23922 GCA_004027555.1 Craseonycteris thonglongyai | reverse complement strand
ATGAATTAAACGTGTCATTATTTATTGAGACCCTGCAAGTGCTTCAAAAACAGTTTGAAGAGAGATTTCTGCAGTTTACAAATATTGAGCCAATTGTCTCCTTCTGTATCAATCCTTTTACTTGCCAAATAAATGTAATAGAACTAGCCGCATGTATTGCAGACCTTGTTCAGGGGAAAGCAGAAGAACTAGAGTTAGACATTTTGAGCCTTAAGAATGATATTTTGCTAAAATCCTTAATATCAGAGGACTTATGGAACATAGTCGACAAAGAAAGGTTCTCATTTTAAAAAAAAGTGGCATATAAAATCAAATCGTTTTTTGGGTCAACGTATTTATGCGAATCTTTGTTTTCAAACATGAGTTTAATAAAATCACGATATAGATCTCGACTTACCAATGAGCATCTTAATAATTGTTTGCTAACAGGGTTGTCATCATACTCTCCTAATTACGAGGCACTGACCAATGAAATGCAATGCCAAAGATCACACTGACAGATAGGTTTTTTTTATGTTTTCTTTTATGTTTTTTTAAATGATTTTATTATACGTGTGTTTTTTATTTACTTTGTATTACGTTTTGTATATATGTTTCTTTGTGTGTATATAATTTGTACAATAAATTTATTATTTTAAAATTATTTTTTTTATTATTTTTTATTCTTGTTCAATAATAAATATCCTTAGAAATAGCTGGTGCCCGCTGCCCTACCGATATTTTAGAATGCGCCCTAGGGTATAAAAAGGTTGGGAACCCCTGAATCTAGGGACAGGGAAGCCTCGACTCTCTTGAAACGGAAGGGCGGAGCCTTGGGTGCAAACCACCAATTACAAACGTCAGAAAGGCGACCGCTTGTTGGCTCGTTGGTCTAGCTGGCAGCATGATTCTTGCTTTGGGTGCGAGAGGTCCCGGGTTCAAATCCCAGAAGAGTCCAGATGTGGGTTTTGTTTGTTTGTTTGTTATTGTTTTGTTTTGGGTTTTGTTTCTTTCAGATATTTCAGGTTTTCAGGTTGTAGATTCCAGAACTCCCCAAGTCTGGGGAAAGTGGAGGCTGGTCCCCGCACCATGCTACCAACTGTTGTTCGCTCCATCTCGGTGGGGTGCAGACCTGGAGGTCACCTCGAGGCCTGAAGCTTTCTCCTGGAGCTAGAACAACACCCGAACATCCCGGCCTTGGACCCAGAGGGGTTTTTTCCCTACCCCGAGGGGTTTGTCCCCAACCCAGGGGCCTGCCTCCCTTGCCCCCACCTCCCACCATCTCTGTGAGCAGGAAAACTTGGTCTGTAGGTGCCAGGCAGTCCTAGGATCCATGACCATGCAACTTGGCCTGAGAGTACATTTTTGCTTTTGGTGTGAAAGATTATAAATTCAAATTATGCATGAGCCCACGTTTTCACACATCTTTTTCTTTCTTGAGGGGCTTCCCCAAGGGCCTTCCTTACCACGGGAAGGAAGGAAAACAGTGAAGACTGAGCATGGGGGGAGAGTGCTCTTAGTGTTGGAGCCACTGAGGGCGTGGTGTCCCCACAGGATCTCCTGAGGTCCTGCTCCAGAAACAGTCTCTTTTGTCCATGCAGTGTTTTATTATTATTCAGGTACGCTGAGGCCAGCAGACCCACGATTCCCAAGAGGAAGGGGACACACCTCACCAGGGGACCACAGGGGAAGCACTAGGGTCTGTCAAGAGGCAGAGGGAGTGAAGCGAAAACCTGGGTCAGAGCCTTTATTGTGGTTTCATAGAAGATGAAGCAGATGAGGCAGCATGAACGGGTTTAGATTGGCTAGTTCTAGAAATGTCAGCTGGTTCTGGGGCAGAGGTGCTGTCCTGAGTTATCTGTTTCCTGACTCTGGGGTGGCCAGGTGTGTGAGAGTTACGTAAAAGAGCTAATTGGGAATGCCAAGATGGCTCAGCCGGTTAAGCACTCATCTTGCAGCCCTGGGGTCTGAGGATCGAATCCCGCCCGTGTGGATCCACATGCTGAACTGGGGTATGGCCCCCCAATTAGACTCTCATAGAGGGGTGAGCTTCCCAACTGGAGGGCCCCTGGTTAGGCCCCCAGCTCTTGGGGTCCTGCCTCCCATGCAGGAGGCCCCCGGCCCACGTGGTGCCCACCCACCTGTGTGGAATGAAACCATGTCAACAACTGATGACATACAACTATGGAAACTGCTCTGGGCCCTCCCCCTTCTCTCTGTCTGTTCTGTCTCTGTTTCTGTCTCTCTTTATCAAAAACTATAAAAATAAATCTTTAAGAAAACATTTTTAAAAAAGGCTAATTGAGGGCTGTGGACTCCGGATTGATTGGTTTGCATTTGAAATACCTGCTAGAGGAGGAGTTGTGTTCTGTCTCCACGAATTGGCTAACCCTGGGAGGGGCAGTCAAAGCATCAATATACAGAAAAAACAAGGCTAATACAGGCAAGGACTGAGGCTTTGGTAGGGGGGTTAGCAGCCCCCAATCTGGGAAGAGTTTCCTGATCCAAATCCCAGTTGGCCTCATCTTTGACCTAAACTGCCCTTGGCTTCTCCACTTAAGTGTGGGTTGTAGGGGCTGGGTGCCCCTTTCATGCCTCTTGACTTGAGTTCCTGAGTGGGTTTGCTGTGCAGAACTCAGGGACCATGGGGATAACCACTCTGGGGCTTTCTTCTGTTGCCAGAACCGTTTAAGATTCCCCATACTTCAGAGGAAGAAACCACTAACGCCTCCATCCATAGGATAGTTCCTTTCCAAAGTCCTCTTCCGTGCCAGGGTTTGCTCCCCTCTATGCCCAGCCCCAGTCCAGGGCCTGGTTCCAGCTGGGCTCAGCTGTCATTTGTTCAGTGAATAGGAAGCAGACAGTCCAGGGCAGTGAAGTGTACGCTGCCAAGGAAGTTTCCTGTGCAGAAGGTCTTATTCTCCCTTCAGCTTCAAATCCTGGAGGAGCCCACAGTTTGTTGTTCCTGGTCATTCAGGGCATAAATGGAATCCCCAGTAGAGTGGGGTCTGGGCCTGTGGGAATGGGTGGAAGACAGGCTGCATGGTGGGTGCATATCCCAGCAAGACCCCAGTAGCTGGATGGGGCCTGGGCACTGAGGCCCATGTCCAGGTATGCTCAGTGTACAGGAAAACACCTGGCCCCAGGTCACAGGCAGTGGAAATGTGGGAAGTCTCCCCGAGGGCTCCATGAATTTCCTCAACATCCTCACTCATCCTTCTGCTTCCCACTTGAACACCTCCAGTCCCTTCCTGTGTGACTTCTGGTTGTAGCTTGAGCTGGAAAATGGGTCTTGGACTCTAGAAGGGGGGTCCCTGGACAGGAGTAGGTGTGAGACTGTACTGCTCAGCATGTCCCTCCAGTGTGTGGCGTAGGAGGGGGTGCGAGCAGTCCTGGAAGCCTAGAGGAGCCTGGGTGTGTGGGGAGGGGTGGGGTGGGGAGGGGGCGCCAAAGCTGCATGCCCAGCTTCACTCCACAGCCCAGCCAGGTCACCTGCCACAGGGTCTCTGCCTTGGGACCCAATCTTTCAGGATTCAGGGGTGAAAGCAAAGGCATCCCTGGAGGGAGTGAATCAGTCCTTATACAGCAAGCGTGTGCAATGGGAACCTGCACACAGACTGGAGATGAGAGAATACGAAGATTAATGTCATTGGGTTTGCATGTGGCATTGTGGGTATTTTAAAACAAACACTTTATTTATAGAAATATTTGCAAAAAACTCCAGACTTTTTTATGGGTGAAGCAATACTGTATACAGTATGCTTTAAAAATATGTCAGAAAAAAGTGGCGGGAGATAGATTTTAAAAATATACAAAAATGAGGAAGGTTGTGCATATGTGAGGGCAAAGGGTTTACTCTATTTTGGCTCAATTTTGCTGTGAACCTAGAAGTGCTCTAAAAAAAATAGTCTATTTTTAAAAAATACAGAGGAAAAGTTCAGCTGCTATTTTCTTCTAATACTTTAATTTATCCTCATCTTTCTCCTCTCTTGAGTCTCTGATGACTCAAGCATTAGATATGTTGTTAAAGCCCACCAATTACCCAAGACTGTTTTTTTGTTTTTGTTTTTTTAATCTATTTTCTCTATTCTTCAGTTTGGACACGTTCTATCATTCTATCTTTAAGTTCACCGATTCTTAGTTCTGTGTTGTCTATCCTGCTGTTGCTCCTCCATTAAGCTTTTTATTTTGATTATATTTTCAGTTCTAAGTTTTCCATTTCGTTATTCTTTTATATCTTCTGTTTCTTTGACATTTGTTTCAAGTGCGTTGTAATTGTTAGTTTAAGTATTTTTACAAGGGTTGCTTTACCTCCTTTATCCTCCCTGTCCCATGGGTCCCACATCTGTGTGTGAGGGGTCTGTCTAGTGGAGTTTGGAGGGTCCTGGTTCTTGGCACGTCCAGTGATATTCACTGCATCTTGGCCATTTTCAGTGTTGCTGAGAGTCTGAGTCTTCTAGTTCAACAGCCTCCTCTGACAAGGTGCCCTCTGGTGGGGAAAGAAAGCGCCGCCCAGGATTCACTCCCGGTAGCGTTGTCTTACTGCCCCGCAGGAATGGAGCTGACGCCTCCGGGACACCCCTTGGCGGAGGGAGGGTGAGTGGGTGACGGCTGCCTTTTACTGCTCCCCACGTGGGCAAAGACAGTATTAGGGGCAACATCGATGTCTATCACTAGATGGCTAGAGTAATGCTGAAGACATGGGGGAACTGGCCTGCAGAAACTGCTCAGACCCCAGGGAAAGGAGGTGAGGAAAAACTGGGGCCCAAGTGGGTGTGTGTGTGTGGGGGAGCATTTCGTGAAGTGTACACTCCGACCCCCCTGCACTGCTCATTAACAAGAGAAACAGCGCAGGCCAGTGGCTGGCTCCCCCGACGTAGTTGAGGGGCTCCCCGGACTAGGGCCCTGCTGCCCGCGAAGGGCCCGGGCTTTTCACCGGCCCAGCAGAGCGTATGCTCCCGCTGCGTGCAGGGGCCGCAGGGGAAGGGCGGAGGGCGGGGTGTCCCGCCTGTCACGGGATTTGAGCCCGGGGCCTCTCCTCCCTAAGCGAGGCTACCTAAACCAGCGAGTCACCTTCCGGGCTAGCCTCCACCTGCCGGTTCCCGGTCGTCTTCACTCCCATCTTCCTATCCCATCACAGCGTCAGCCTTCCCGCTCCCCAGCGGTCCCTCAGGAGGCTCGGGTTTGTTCAGCTCCAAGCCCTGGAGGGGAGGATGGTTCCGCCAGGTCCCAGAGACTGCAGCCCTGGAGGTCGGGGACTCCGTTGCTGCCCTGGTCCTGAGCTCGGCTGGCCTCTCCACGCCCCGAAAACCGAGGCCTCCACCGCAGAGGAACGTGCGGGTCCTTTCGTCTCTTTGTTGCCCAAGCCATAGTCCCAGTATTTCTGGGTCCTCAGGAGTCCTGTGCCCCGCAGCTGCCAGCCACTCTGCTCGGCTGGTCAGGAGCACACAATGAATGAGACCCCTTCCCCAGGGACCTTTCCTGAATAGAAGCTAAGCTATTGGGGGTGGGGCCCGGGACCAGGTTTGGATTTTTCCAAGATATTCACAAGACACTGGCCATGGAGGGCAGAGCTGTGCTTCCATGGATTCACAGATGCGGGGACAAATAAAAACGACCCATGAGCTCTACCCCACTGGGACTTTGTGGGACCTCTTTGCACCCTGCACAAAGGTCAGCAGTGGAGTGAGTGGGGGTGTCCAAACTTTTGGCCACATTGGAAGAATTGTCTTGGGCCACACATAAAATAATAATATGCACTAACACTAAAAATAGCTGATGAGCTTAAAAAAAGAAAAGGTTGCAAAGAAATCTCATAATGTTTTAAGAATTTGTTCTGGGCTGCATTCAAAGCCGTCCTGGACCTCACGTTGGATTTGCCTGTTTTAAAGGAACTGGAGCCTTAAACAGGCCAGACCTCGTGGCCCCAGGTTAAAATAAAGGATTCCCTCTGGGTCTACAGCTAGTTCAGAAGTGGGAAAGGGGAGAGATACCAAAGTGTCTGATGTGCCTGGCTGCCGGAATGCTCAGAGGGTGGCTCTAGGGACAGCCACTCCTGCACAGCCTCACGTGGCACCTTTGCCACTTTTGCAGCATCTGCTTTTCAGCTCTGAGCAGCAGGACTGTAAAGTCATTATCTTTTACCCAGCTAGTTCAGCATGAGACTCTTAACTTCAGGGCTGTGTGTGTGTTCAAGCCCCACGGGTGTGTAGTTCTGTCTGATAAAGACGCCAGTAAGATGATACAACAAAAAGAAAGTACTTCACAAATTAACTGTTAATACTACCAAGAGGTCCCCAACCTTGATAGTGCTGGGTTAGGAACCAGTGACACAGCGGGAGGTGAGTGGCAGGCAGCTAGAGAAGCCGCATTTGTGTTTTCAGTCTCTCCCCATCACTCCCATTACCACCTGAGCTCCACCTTGTGTCTGATCAGCAGCAGCATTAGATTCTCATAGGAGCTCGAACTTCATTGTGAACTGTACATGAGTAGGATCTAGGCTGCACGCTCCTTATGAGAATCTAATGCCCGATGATCTGAGGTGGAGCTGAGGCGGTGATGCTAGTGCTGGGGAGCAGCTGCAAATATGGATGAACATGAACAGAGAGGTTAGACTGCACAGAGACCACAATAAACCAAATTGCTTGCAGACTTATCACATCTCAAGCACAGGGCTCCCACTGATAATTCTGCATTACAGGGAGTTTTATAATTTTTTCATTATATAGTACAATGTAATAACAATAGGAATAAAGTGCACAATAAACATAATGCACTTGAATCATCCAGAAACCATTTCCCCCATCCCCACCCCAATCCTTAGAAAAATTATCTTCCTGAAAACCGATCCCTGGTGCCAAAAAGGTTGGGACCACTCTATAGGCTATTGGCATCACAGTGTGGTTTCCCTGAACCTTCATACTGGCTCTGGGTGCACACTTCACGCTCCACCTTGAATGAGGTGACTTAAATATCTGGATCCTCCTGAGCAGCCATATGTCAACAAGTATCTTAGATTTAATAAACCCAGAACGATCTGTGCTGCTACATGACATTCTCCTGGGGAATAGGATTCAAACCCAAAACTGAGCTCAGGGAGTCCAGGGCACCTGCCCCCAGTACTGTGAGTGTGTGTGTGTGTGTGTGTGTGTGTGTGTGTGTGTGTGAGAGAGAGAGAGAGAGAGAGGTCAAATGGGGAGGGGGTGGATCTCCAGGAACCAGATTGGAACCTAGATGAGGGAGCCCCCAGGAGGCTCCGAAGCAGGGGGCACCCCAGTGCCCAAGTGCTCCACTCCTCCAGTAAAAGGGAAATGGATGTGGAGTGGTTCTCTTTCCAATTTGGGGGAAAGGGAGGAGGAGGGTATATGATGTCCATCAGCTAATTTTCTTCTTTTTTCTTTCAATGGTTCCGGCTGTTAAAAGGCCAGGCTCAGTGTTTGGTAGGACCAGGTTTTCTTTCTTTTTCTCTGGGAGGGATACCGGAGCAACTGTCCCTGTCCCTCCCTTGGACCTTTGGGATTCTAGGTCCTAGGACTGTGGCTGGTAATCAGGAGAAATTCCCCACGTTTCTCCCTTCAGAGCACCCTTAGTCTCAGTAATTTTTCCTATTGTTCTTAAAGTAAAAGAAGTAACAGTTGAGTTTACTAGGGAGTTAGATCCATACACCTTAGTAGCTTTTTGGAAAAAGTCTTACCAACTCACTACCTGCATTAACTAGTTTCTTGGGACAACTGCCAGGATGGCGGTGAAGGTTCTTGCCTCCCACCACATCCACTTGCGTGGAATGAAACTATGTACAAGTAATGGTGTACAACTGCGGAGACTGCTTTGGGTCTCTCTCTCTTTCTCTCTCACCTTCTCTCAAACAATAAAATTAATCTTTCTTTCTTTTGAGAAAAGAAATCTATTTGCAATGACAAGAGGATGGCCTTTAAAAAAAAAAGACTGCAGCATGAACTCTTACTTGAGTTTCCAGCCTACTCCATCCCGCCTCCCCAGCTGATCTGGCAGAAACCAGGTTTTCTCTTTGAGGCTCTTCTCATTTCCCTGAGACCCTTCTACCTCCCACCTCCATGCTTCACAGTCCTCTGTACCCCCTTAGTCAGGAATCTGAACAGTCTCTTGTCCCAAATTAGCAGGCCTTGGCTCTGTGACACCCCCTCTGAAAGAGCTGGATCCCGAGGGCCTGCTCTTGCCCTCAGAACTCACCAAATATTTCAAGAGAACTGAGGAACTGAAGGGTCAGGCCTGCTTTCCATCTCCCTGAGGAAAGTGTCCTTGGTTCCCACATTCCTGGAGTGGCCTCTAGCTGACTTACCCACCTCCTGTGGCCTCAGTGCTGGGACCCAGGGGCCCAGGGCAAAGAGAAAGACCTAGATCCAACTCTGCACCTGGCACCATAGGGTGTGTGTGGGGGTATATCAGGCTGTATCTGACCTTTGGAGTTTGGGTTGAGGGCAATTTGCCCGACTGAAAACATTGTCCACAGTCTAGTCCAGACTCTGGCATCACTATGGTCTGAGACTCAGCTTTAATCTAGAGATTTAGCAAACTGCACACACTATGGTTACTGAAATTGCTCAGTAGGTACAACTTGAGACTTTTAACCTCAGGGCTCTGATTTTGGGCTCCACTTCAAACTAGCTCTTTATAGAGGCGTTGTGGGTTCCTGTCCCATATGCTTTTCTGCTCCTGGCTATCTGCCTTGGTCTAAAGTGGGGGCACAGCTGATAAAAACAGATGCCACTTCATCTCAGGAAGCCATGCTTAGTTCTTGCCCTTGGACCAGAATCTGCTGCCTGCAGGGGACCCCCATTTCTGAGTAGCACTTCAGCCACCCACACTCAGGACAAGGCAAGACCAATGCCCTTTAAGGCTGACCTGGGGGCTTCCTCACTTCTTGTTAGCAAAGGCCCTAGGAAGGATTCCCACAGGGTTTTCCTTCCCTCCACCCCCTCTGAGACTTGACCCTTCAAAACCCTCAGTGACAGTCATGTCTCTGCACCAATGAGCCACCCACAGAAAACTTGTCTGCTGCCAACCTCTTTCTAGTAATGCTGCCCAGACTTCAGTCTCCATGTTCCCCATGGAGTCACATTGGGGGTGAGTTTGAGTCAGGTATCTGATCAAGAAGAGGTGTACAGCGTCCCAATGTTTAGTTGTTTGAGAATCCCAGTGTCAGTTCTGTACCTGACAACCCCCACCACCACCACCACCACCACCACACACACAATTAAAGGACTTCAGCCCAGGGAGGTAGATGTAGCAGATTGGGACAGAGCATTGGTCCCAGCGTGGGACCCGCAGTTCACCCTGAGCACCCCTGCGATTCTCCTTTCTTCACTGGACACAGCCTGGGCCAGAGACCACACCTCCCCTGCTGCCTGGGAAAGCATGAGCACAGAGTCTGTCTCTAGGGACTCAGGGTGGGAGCAGATAATCTAGTTCAGGGCCCCCAACTGGTCCGTGGCCTGTTAGGGACCTGGCTGCACAGCAGGAAGTGAAGCTTCATCTGTATTTACAGCAACCCATTACCGCCTGAGCTCCACCTCCTGTCAGATCAGTGTTGCCATTAAATTCTCAGAGGAGTGCAAACCCCACTGTGAACTGTGCATGCGAGGGATCTAGTTGTGTGCTCCTTATGAGAATCTGATGCCTGATGATCTGAGGTGGAGCTAAGGCGGTGATGCTAGTGCTGGGGAGCGGCTGCCAATACAGATGAACATGAGCAGAGAGGTTTGATAGCACAGAGACCATCATAAATCAACTGCTTGCAGATTCATATCAAGACTAAAGCAAGATCTTCCATTGATTCTGCATTATGGTGAGTTGTATAATTATTTCATTATACTCATATATTACAATGTCATTATATTCATATATTACAATGTAAAAATAGAAATAAAGAGCACAGTAAATATAATGCACTTGGATCATCCTGAACCCCCCTTCCAACCCCCCACCCCCACCCTGGCCTGCGTTAGTGGAAAAACTGTCTTCCACGAAACTGGTCCCTGGTGCCGAAAAGGTTGGGGACCACTGATAGTTGATTTATCTGGCAGGGCTAACTACTAACTCTGGGCATGAAGTCTGACTGTGGCTACGAACTCCTGAACCCAGGGAGAAGGACTGACAGGCGCACACACTAACAACTCAGGGATTGGGTTGACTGGTGTTTTAGGTGCATCAGCTGCAGAAGGACAAGGAAGGAGGGACAGGGGGACCCACCCACGCCACGGTGGCTTTTTGGTCCAATCTAGACAGAGGTATTATTATCGCTTGGATTCGTCAGAAGACTCAGGGTCAACTCCCCTGAGCGTGCTTCTTCCTCCTGCGTTTTCAGGGGGAGGACGGGAGACTGACAAGGCGAAATTCCTGCTGTCACACCGGGGTGTGAACTTAGTGGCACAGAGGTTGGGATCCCATTCTACCAACTGCGGTATCCGCGGTTAAAGGACACTCCTCAGTTAAACGGGAGGCTATTTAGAGTCAGGGGACGTTGCTTTGTTTAATTCAGGTGAGGGTGGGTGGGTGGAGCAAGGACTTTTGCGGGCAGAACTTCGGTGGGCCCTGGCTGGGGCCCCCTGGCCTCCGCCGCTCACGCCCAGGCGCCGCGGTCTTGGATGAGAGAACCAGGAAAATTCGCGCCATGGCTAAGGAGGGGTGGGTCAGTGGTTGGCGGGACTTCGGGCACACAGACCCGCTTCAGCTCAGATCTGCCAGCTCCTCGGGGGTCGGGTCACGCCTGGACACGGAGAAGGACATACCGACAGCAGAGAGTGCCCTGGAACCCGACCCGGGGGCGGGCCCTGCGGCCCCGAGGGCGGCGTCCTGGTCCTGCCCACGACCTGCGCACCGAAGGGCCCGCCTCCTGTCCCTGGTGAGCTGGGGAGGCCATCGCCCGCCCGCCCTGGCGCGGGGTCAGGTTGGTAGCCCGACCCACCTCGGCCCAGGGGCCACACCCTCCCTGCGCCAGGCCATTTTAGGGCACCCGAGGCCAGGACCGACGCTGGCCTAGTTCAGTCGGTGGAACAGCGACGCTTAACGGCAGCCTGGAGAGTTGGAGACCCCACGTCGGACGCCCTTTTCCTTGGGTTTGATCTTGCGGGGCGTCAGGAGCGGGGAGTGGTGCGGAGGCGGCGGTCGTTTCCTGCACTCCGCAGGCACTCACTGGGTGCCACGCCGCCGTAGGGGTGCAGCGTCTCCCGAAGCGGGGGGCGTCCCGGGGACTTCAGGACGTCCACGTGCCCGGCGCCCGCTGCTGAGCGTGCCCCGCGCCGCCCGGCCCCAGCGCGTCCACGTGCCCGGCGCCCGCTGCTGAGCGTGCCCCGCGCCGCCCGGCCCCAGCGCGTCCACGTGCCCGGCGCCCGCTGCTGAGCGTGCCCGGCGCCGCCCGGCCCCAGCGCGTGCCGGCGCGCGCTCTCCTGCGAGGGGCGCCAGCGAAGTGACCAGCGGGCGGTGCGGAGACGCCGGCAGGCCGCACCGGAGTGGAGGAGGAGGCCGAGAACCGTGGGGCCCTCGGACAGCTGGACGTGCGGGGGGTGCTCCCCACCTTGGGGGCGCTGGGCTGCCTCCAGGCCCACCAGTACCGGAGTTCAGCTCTTCCCAGTGGATCCAAAATTGGGGTTTTCTCTGGATACAGCTCTGCGGTCTCTGTCCCTCCCGCCCCCAGAGGCCACACAGGCCACAGAGAAGAGTTGGAGCTACTACACACCACGGCTCGTTGGTCTAGGGGTATGGTTCTCGCTTAGGGTGCGAGAGGTCCCGGGTTCAAATCCCGGACGAGCCCTCCTTTTACCTCCCACCACCGCCTTTGAAATTTAACAGGGGTCCGGTCACCAAAGCGTCTTCCGAGCCTTGCCTCCCAACAAGCTCCGTTGTCAGTCCCAGTTCGAGGCACCGAATGTATCAGCAACCCATTCTTCTCCAGTCGGACGGTAGTCTTTGAAAACGTTCAGCTTAAGGCTCTCCGACAGTCCTGGGCTCAGGAGGCCAGGCTCCCCGCGACAGGGCCCGGGACCTTCCCGCCGGCGCCCAGAGGCTCCCCTACCCCTCCTCCCCCCACAAAGCCGGTCACCCCTCACCTAGGCGTGGCACCCCGGTGCCGTGCTCTGCCCCTGCCCGAGGTCCGGAAAGAGTCCGGGGAGCTCGAGCGTCAGGTGCCCAGGTCCTGAGCCCCAGCACCGCCAGGAGCCGGGTCCCCTCCACCCTAATCTGGGGCTCCCGCTGTGTGTAGGCCGGGGAGCCGGTACACTGGTCCCCTTAACACGGAATAGTTCCAAAATCCAAGGATTTGAAGAACAGTGTGGGTGTGTTGTTGGTCGGAGGCTACTATCCTGCTTGTATGTGGTTACACCCCTATTCCTTGCCCCACCAGCTAAATAATGTCAAGCAATGGATTCCCGAGAGCACACACTTCAAAACAATATCAGAGAATATCTTGTACCTGTGACGAAGTTTAACAAAGAGTTCTATAGGGATAGCCATCTGTTCTGCAATCCTGAGCGAGGATGTCTCTGGGCACCAAAGTTTTACAAAACACTCCCTCATTGGGAAGGCACCTTTGGAGGTGAGAGGAGAGCAAGACTCAGGAGAGGGGAACTATGCCAGCCTCTCCTGCTTGTTCAGCTCGAAGCCCTCCATGGAGGCGCAAGTGCTTGCCTGCTAGTGCCTTCAGCATGTGCTGGAAAGAAGAGTGCCAAGGGGTGCCAAGAGCATCTGCCTCCCACGGGCTTTGGTGGGTGGTTACACTGGAGAGAAGGAAGCACTGCAATGGGGTGGAGAGGACTTTATGCTTGGACAAATATTATTGGCAGGGTTTCCTTTTTGTTTGGGTGGTGAGTTTGAGAATGTACCATGAACCGAGGATCATGAATAATTCAATTCTGTGCACTTGAGGGCCAATTGGAGAGAGAGAGGGAGAGAGAGAGAGAGCTCAAATAGAAGTTTTAGTTTAAACTGATCCATGACTGGTAAATCTTTAAGCCCCTCCCTGGCAGAAATAAACAACAATTTTCTGTGGAGAAATACACTTTTATTCTAGGTCTCACAGAATTCTCCACACAAAGGAATTTACAAGGAAATGGGTAACTCACAATAAAAAATAACAAGCAAACAAGGCACCGTGTGGGGAAGCTGGGATGGCTCAACAGGTTAAGTGCTCGCTTTGCAACCTCTGACCAGGTTGAGAATCATATCCTGGCCCCGGCCCCTGTGTACCCATGTGCTGAACTGGGGTGTGCCCCCAATTAGGTTCTCTCCAGGAGCATGCTTCCCATGTGGGAGGCCCCCCGGCTCAGGCCCCCAGCTGGAGGGAATGTGCCTCTCTTGCAGGAGGCCTCCCAGTGGCCCCCTGCCCACCTATGTGGAAAAAAACCCGTATCAAAAAAACAAAACAAAACACAAAACACAAAAAAATACCTGATAGCATGCAACTGTGGAGACTGCTCTGGGCTCTTCCCCTTTTTTCTGTCTCTTTCTGTCTCTGTCTCTGTCAAAAATAATAAAATCTTAAAAACAAAAAAAACAAAACAAGGCACCATGAGCAGCAACCAATGAACAACAGGCAATGGAAATAAAATTGCAAAGATTTCAGAAGCCAAGATTATCAGACACAGATTATAACACAGCTATCCTTACTATGCATAAAAAACATGAAAAATAATAATAAAAATATCGTTGAGAACATGAGCTACGTAAAATGCATTAGAAGAATGAAAAAATAAATTCTTCAAAAAGTAAAAATACACAGAAACTGAAAGGAAAAACCCCCCTTCAATAGATGAATGTAACAATCGGTTTAAAAAAAGATAGAGAGGGGGATTGTCAACCTGGTGACTTTGCTGGGTTCCAACCTAGAACAGGCAGAATAAGGGAGATGCTGCAGACTTCTACATTCTGTGCCAGACGTGTCTTGGAGAAAGCCCACATATCCAAATGACCAGAGAAAAGTACAGGAAGGAATGCAAAATCTGTGCCAGGCCATTCACAGTGTTTCGCTGGTGCCCCAGGGTTGGCATGTGTTTCAAGAAGATTGAAGTGTGTGATAAATCTGCAGTAAACTGAAGAATGTCTGTCAGATCCACCTCTTGGATCTAGAAGATAATCTGCCCATCCAGGTTCGTGACACAGGATTGTCTTTTAAGGATGACATGCCAAAGTCAGATGTCATCAAAGAAGACTACACATAGAACAAGGAAAGGGAGATTTCTAACTCAGATGGACCAGTTGCCATGCTGGGAAAAGCCACGTCCACCAGTGACGTGCTGTTCAAACTGGCAGGGACTACACCCTACTACAAATCAACCTCACATGTGCTCCTTCTGGGAGAAAAGAGAATGTGAGAGAGAAGTGTCCATACAGACTTGAGAAGCCTACAGATCCAGATGACCCCTTGCTGATCAGAACATTAACCAATATGGAATTAATGATCCTGTGGCAGATAAGCTTCTAAAGCAGGCTTCAGCAATGTCTCATCTGGACCTGCCAGAGGACAAGATTATCACCATGCTGTATGTTGGTGGTCTGGGTGATACCATTACTGAGACAGATCTAAGCAATTATTTTTTACCAGTTTGAAGGAATCCAGATGATCAGCATTGTGCAGAGACGGCAGTGTGCTTTTACCCATTTTGCCATAAGACAGGCTGCAGGAGTGGCTGCAGAGAAGTCTGTTAATAAGTTGATTGTCAATGGCCACAGACTCAGCGTGAAATGGGGAAGGTTCCAAGTAGCCAGATGAAAAGAAAAAGAGGACAGAGCCACATATTCTGGGATCAACCTAGAGCCTGTTCCGGGACTGCCAGAAGTTCTCCTCCTGCAGCAGCCGCAGAAGCCTCTGCCAACAACTTCAGCCTCTCCGGCAATGGTCCTCGGGCTGTGGTGAACATTGCCCTGTCCCAACCCCTAGGTTTTGGGCCATACATGTTCTACCCAGTGGGACCACCTTCTCCTTTCATGAGGGCTCCAGGACCAATCCATTATTCTTCTCAGGACCCTCAGAGGATGAGAGCTTGTGCTGGGGAACATAGCAGCCCCTAGCATGTTATCACCACTCTGGGGCTCTACAGAAGACAGTGAACTTAAAAATCCCAGTAAATAAAATGTCAAAAAAACAAACAAACTAGTAAATGAATCTTGGAGTAAATATATTTGTCCTTCCTTTGTAGTCTCTGTGGTAGCTGAACGTGTTCAGATATGGGCAGAGACTGACACCTAATGCTTTGATTAATAGACCTCAAATAAGCTGTCATGAATACATCTGATTACTACAATACTATAATAATACCAATAAAACTTAATGCCTGTTCTCCTTACTTCTATGGGGAACAAGCAATGGGGTGAATTGGAATATTCAATAGAGTTATATGTATTTTGGTGGTGGTGGTGGAGAGAATTGGCCTGAAGTAAAAATCTTTTGACCATTTTTATGTCCATCGGATAATTTCCTTTTTGTCACATAACAAAAATTACTAGCGCTGATCACTGTAGTGGCATGAGTGTGATTTGTCACTTCGGAAATAACACTCTCAGAAAGACAAGGGGAAACGAGCAGCCAGCACAGCCCAGTTCTCCTCTTACCTCTCCTTTCCTCATTGATTACTAAAGGAATCTGGCTGTTAGTTTTACTTCTTTATGCTTCAAAAAGAAAAGAAAAAAAGAAAAATTACTTTTTCTTTCTTTCTTTTTTTTTTTTTTAAGATTTATTTTAGGGGGATGCTGGGATGGCTCCGGGTGGGAGTGGGGGGTTTGAGCCCGCAGCCAGGGGTCCGAGGATCATATCCCGGCCGGCCTCAGCCCCTGCGAACCCATATGCTGAACTGGGGTGTGCTTCCCATGTGGGAGGCCCCTAGTTCGGTTCTCACCGGATGGAGCTTTCCGTGTGGGAGGCCCTCGCTTTGGCGCCCGCTTCGGCCCCAGCCCGGGTCCTGCCTCTGTTGCAGGAGGTCCCCGGCCAGGTTCCTGCCCTGCGCAGACTTGCGCCCACCTGTGGAAACTATAGCGAAAACCAATGACACACAACTATGGAGACTGCTCTCAGCCCTCCCCCTTCCCCTTCTGTCTGTCTCTGTCAAAAACAATACACACACACACACACACACACACACACATATTTTATATTGCGGTGAGGGCGGAGGGAGAGAGAGAGAGAGAGAGAGAGAGAGAGAGAGAGAGAGAGAGAGAGAAGGGAGGAGGCCCCAGAGTAGTCTCCATAGTTGTACCTACGTCCTTAGTCGTGACAGTTTCACTCCACACAGGTGGATGTGGGGCCTCATGCATGGGAGGCGAGAATCTTCTCCACGTGCCATCCTAGCAGTTACCAGTTGTGCCACAATTCAGCATATAGGTTTGCACGGGGCAGGGGAGGGGAGAAGCAGGGGGTGAGGGTCAGTGAACCTTCAGGTTTGCAAGGCAAGTGCTCAACCTGCTGAACATTCCTGGAATCCCCCATACTTCTTATTTCTGTCAATCAAATGGAAACAAATACAAATGTCACGGAATTGTGTATCATTGAAGAAACCTGGTGTCTGGGAGGAAATTATTTTAAAGAACTTCCTGTAAAACACTTGAACAAACTGTGAAAGGAAAAGCTTTGGAGTGTTTGAATGGAGGACTGTGACCTACAGCTGAAACTTTGATCTGCAGCATTCACCTTCGTGTGTCTCATTTTTATTCCCTGCATATGAGCAGGAGACTGTTCGGTCTTCGAATGTTTGGATATAACTGAATTGTAGCAGGTAAAAATAATTTGATGTTTGTTTGTTTTTTATTATTAAGACAGGTCAATTTTCAAAAGAAGACGATAGAGAGAAATATTAATAGTAAACTAAAAATAAGTCAAAATAAATAATACAAAAAATTTTAAAAACTGGGGAAGCCGGATGGCTCAGTGGGTTGAGCGCTCACTTTGCAGCGCCGGGGACCGGGGATCGAATCCCGGCCCTGGCCCTGGCCCGTGTGGACCCATGTGCTTAACTGGGAGCTCCCTTGGTTCAGTTCTCTCTCTCTCTCTCTCTCTCTCTCTCTCTCTCTCTCTCTCTCTCTCTCTCTCTCTCTCTCTCTCTCTGTCAAAAATAAATAAATAAATAAATAAATATAAAAAAAACACAAATATTTCTCCTTTAAAAAAAATTTAAAAAACTAACGAGTATTCGAGGGGTGCTTGCAGAGGCCACCAGAGGCGGGAGAAGGCGCACGAGCCACTCCGGCTCCTGCCCAGCCCCACTCAAGATGGAAACACGAGTGCATGGCTCTTGGTCTCAGGGTCGTGGATTCGAGCCTCACGTTGGGCGGCTCATTTTCTTGGTTTGGACCTTAGAGTCCTGAGATTCTCCCCAGACGGCGTTTAGTGAGCATCCGTGAGGATGCGGCGTTTCCAAGGCGTCCCGGTGACGGAGGCTCGAAACCCACGGAGCGCTGCGGGACCGGGACCGGGACCGGGACCGGGGGGGAGCGCTTGCGGGCTCGCCGCGCCAGCGCGCTCGCAGTGTGGGCGAGTGTCTGCGCCCTGACGCAGGGGCGGCGCGGGGACGCGCCGATCGCCGGCCTCGCGGCCGCCCTTCCTGGCCCGAGGTTCACAGCGCCGGGGCCGTCCCCCACCTTGCCCGCGGGGAAGCGCTGGGGTCCTCCCGCGCCCACCCCGCCGCCCTGTGTCACCCGTGCCACCTCCGGAAAGCCACGTTGTCGTAAAGAAGAGCCTGTGATTTGTGGGGCTCGACGCTCTGAGTACGACTCACGTTCAGGTCTCGAGAAAGCCTGGGTTCCATCCAAACCCAGACGAGCCCGTTTCTCCACAGAAGAACGATTCCGTTTACCTTAGCGCTTTGGGAACTGCCCAGAGGCCCGAGCCATTGGGCGTCAAACCTTACACTAAAAGAGGGGTAATTAAAAGAAAACCTTACAAAGCCTCAAGATGGTTCCTGGTGCTTTAAAAACTTTAACTGGAGTCCCGTGGGGTCCAGTGGGTGCGGACATCCCCGGGCCGGGCTTTGATCAGTCCGAGGCAGGAAGGGAAGGCAGTGCACGAGAGGCCGACGCTCTCCCACAGTCACACACCTTCGTGGGTTCGAGTCCAGCAATTACTCCGGTGACACCCCCGCATCGTCCCCCCGCTCAGCGTCCAGCACTGAGCGGCACCCGAGGCCCGCCTCCCCGCCCGGGCTTGCCTTTTCTTCCTCTTGCTCCCCGCTCCATCTCCTCGTAACCCCTCACCCGGGAGCTCCCAGGTCCGCCCCGGGCCCGCTGCCCCAGACCCTGAAGGCGTCCCCGGCGCGCGGGCGGGGGCCCAGCGCTGGAGTCCGGCGCCGGCTCGGAACGTCAGGCTGCGAGACCGCTTTCGGCCGCTCGGGGGCCAGGTGGCGTTTGAGTCGGAGCCAGAGTTCCAGTCCCAGAGCTGCTGCCCGCTTTCCGGACGGCACCGCAGGTCTCGAGGCTGACTGTCGAGTTAAGAGTTCCTGGGGAGAACCGTCCCTGTCCTACAGGTATTTTGTTAAACTTTTATACAAAAAAAATGTTAACAACTTTAGGGTAATAGCAAAGAAAAACACTCCAGGAGAGATTTCGTCGTTTCCAGTGATGCGAGTAGGTTGGGTTTTCGAGGCCCACCAAACCAACCAAACAACAACAAAAAGATAGTTATTAAAAACACTTAAAATCGGTGACTAGCTTTCAGGAGAGTTAAGAAATCCCAGGCCAAATTTAAACGGATGTGAAAAACTAGAGGAGTGGGTGAAGCCCCAAACCTGCGTTCGAACCAGGGGCGCTTGCAAACGTGACCGCCTGGGGCTCGGGAACTGAGGTCGATTCCCAGGACCCGCTCTTGTTGCCCTGAAGCTGTGAGCCCAACGAATGAGCATGCGCAGAAATACACCTGTCTCGCCCCAACGAGCCCCCGGCAGCTTCTGGAAAGCTGCTGCCTGCGGCCTCTTCCCCCCGCCTTCTGCTGACATGCAAAGACTTTTAAATAAGAGGGGCTTGTGCTGAGCCCTCGCGCACCGGAAGGGCGACGCACCCCCCCAGGAACAAGGAGTCCGCGTCTGTGGCGTCCGAGTCCCTTCCAGTGAAGCCCTCTTTCTCCCAGGCTTGTTCCTGTGAGATGTACGGGGCGGTGGCTCGAGGTCCTGACCCGCCAAGCTCTCTCTTCTGGGCCTGTGGCCAGATTGCCAGGGCAGGGGCGCCAAAGGAGATTAGAAGACACGACAAACGAAATGCAAACCGTTCTCCCTGACTCCCTCCTGAATTTCATTCATCCACTTTCTTTCTTTTTTTTTTTTTAAAGAATAAAGGACGTTGTTGGAGTAAATTAGAATATGAACAGTAGGTTAGATAATCCTGTTGCATGAATGATAAAAGATAAACTTGGGAGTGTGGCAAGGGGAGTTTCTGAGGCCCTGGGAGCTCTCCTGTGGGGATGGGCAGAGGATTTTGAGCGGCTTTAGATTCTGTATTTTTATTATTGTCTAAATTACAAGCCTCAGTGAATAAAAAAGGGTGGGTTGCAGGAAAATTGAAAGGGTTGTGTCCACACCAGGGAATTGGTCTTTAAGCAGCCCCAAGGGAAGGAGTTTTTGAGCGTAAATCCCAGGACGAAGAGCTGCTTCAGTGGTGTTCAAGGTTACCACTGCATAGCTGACCCTCCTAACTCCACTGGTTGTAAAGCTACTCTCATGGACGAATTATATTTCTTCTGAGTTGGCTAACAGCTCACTTTTAATGTCATTTTTTCCTTCTTCCCTTTTTTTTTTTTTTTTAAAGATTTAATTTTATTATTCTTGACAGAGACAGAGAGAGACAGAGAGAAGGGAGAGGGCCCAGAACAGTCTCCATAGTTGCACATCGTTGGTTTTTCCACATAGTTTCATTCCACAGGTGGGCGCGGGGCTGCCCAGGGCAGGAACTGGGCCGGGGTCTCATCCCGGTGAGAACTGAACAGGGGGCACTCCCCAGTTCATCCTATGGGTCCCCATGGGCCGGGGCCAGGATTCGATCCTTGATCTCCAGGGCTGCAAAGTGAGTGCTTAACCCACTGAGCCATCCCGGCTTCCCTGCTTCTTCCTTCTTTTCTTCTGCCACATCCTGTTTTTAAAACTCTAAAGGCCACCTCTACCAGTTGGGATGGGAGGTGGGGTGTGGTAGATCCCACTGCTATCTTTTGTAACTTTCATTGGCTATCCCAGAGCACTCTGGGATATGAAGCAGGTATTCAGGGTAGTTTCATTCCCTGGGTCTTCAGGGTCTTAAACACCCTTGGCCACCTGGGTTTTGCCCATCAGTTTTCTGGAGAGCATTGCTAAAAGGTTCTCCAGTTTATTCTGATGTGTGACCAAGAGTGGAAACCACTGCCTTCAACCTCACCCATACTTCTCTAACAAGGAAGGCACTTGTTGAATCGGGTGTAAGCAAACTTATTTCTGGAAGAGTGTATCACCTTCTCAAATACCATGGATTCTTTGCTTTCTATGTCCTCTGTTATCACACCTCTAGTAAAATTACTGAAATCACACCTGCTAGAAATGGATGATTTAACTCCCTTATTGTTCTGAGGAAGGGAAGCAGTGGGAGTCTTCCAAATGAATACTATTTTTCTAAGAACTATGGGTGTTTGTGGATAGTCATGTATCTTCTAAAATATTTTTTTATTTTTCAAATATAGTTGACATACAATATTATATTAGTTTCAGGTGTACAGCATAGTGATTCAATATTTATATAACTTACAAAGTAATCACCCCGATAAATCTACTACCCATCTGACACCACACAGTTATTAGAATATTATTGATTATATTCCCTATGCTATACTTTACATCCCAAAGACTGTTTTGTAACTACCAATTTGTACTTCTTAATCCTATCTCCTTCCTCCCCCTCAACCCCCTGCCCATCTGGCAACCATCAAAATGTTCTTTGTATCTATGAGTTTGTTTCTGTTTTGTTTGTTTTGTTTACTACAGTCTCTATGGTAACCATTTACACATGAGTTTACGTACTCATTATAAATATTAAAGTCTTTATTAATATTCTTTTTTGTATATATTTATTTTTTGGTGTTTTTATATTAATTTAATTCTTTATTGTTAAATTTATTGGGATGACATGGGTTGATAACAATTACATTGTTTCCAGGTGTACAATTCTACATTACATTGTCTATACATTACATTATGTGCTCACCACTCAGAATCAGCTCTTTTCATCACCATATATTTGATGCCCTCTCTCAGTCCCCCCCATTAATATTCTTATATCTAGTGTTCTGTGACATTTTTAAATATATATTTTATTTATTTATTTATTTATTTTGACAGAGCAGAGAGAGAGGGAGAGAGATACAGAGACAGAGAGAGAACTGAACTAGGGGAGCTCCCAGTTCAGCACATGGGCCTGCACGGGCCGGGGCCGGGATTCGATCGTTGGTCCCTGGCACTGCAAAGTGAGCGCCTAACCCACTGAGCCATCCCGGCTTCCCCATGTGACATTTTTAGAAAATACATGGTTATGACAGAAATTTCAAACGTACAAAGAATTTACAGACAAAACCACTGTCACAATCTCTCAGTATCTGCGCATGCGTCAGCACACTGCCCTCATTTTGCTATTGAAATAATAGAGGTGCAAAGAGGGCCGTTGGTGGCCGAAGCACACAAGGAGCAAAGTTCTAATGCCTCGCATATGTCACATGGCCTTTCTCCTTGCAATCTTCTTAATCATCCCATCTTAACCATAATTTTCCAGGATTTTGGATTTTTCCTGCTTTGCCTCTGGGCCCAGGTGCCCAGCCCCATGAAAGTGGCAGACCTCTTTCTCTGAGTTTCTCCTCCCAGGGCTTTCCAGGAAGCCTCAGCAGCAGCAGCAGCGGCAGCTGTAGTCCCTCTTCATCCTCTTCCTGAGCATGTGCCTGCCCACAGTCCCGGGAAATGTGCTCATCCTCCTGTCTGTCAGGGTGGACTTCCGCTTGCACATTCCCATGTACTTCTCCCTCAGCAACCTGTCCCTCATGGACATCTGCTTCTTCTCCAACATTGTCCCCAAAATGCTGGCCAACCACATACTCAGGAGTTGACCATTTTTTTTTTTACATCCAGACTTCATATATCCATATCACCTGGGCTGTCCTGAGGGTCCCATTCATAAAGGGAAGAGGGAAAGCCTTCTCCACCTGTAGCTCCCACTTGGTTGTGATTTCCCTCTTTTCAGGCACCATCATTGCTGTACATTTCAACCCTTTGTTTGCACTCATCTGAGAAGGACACCACAGCTACTGTGTTATATACCATGGTGACCACCAGGCTGAACCCTTTTATCCACAGCCCTGAGGAACAGGGATTTGAACGGGGCCTGCGAAAAATGATAGGCAGGAAGACATGCTCTTAGTTGATGAAAATACCATGGACTTATTCCCAGGCAAATTAAGTTTTGCCAAGTCAATGAAATGCAGCAATCTATTTATCAAAGTGTCTGCAAAGAACTTAAATAGTTTCAACAGATACTTATTGATGAACTCAGACTTAAGTAAAGCCCTATTCTTTTAAATATGTAATTATATTTGTTTCTAATTACTGTATTTCAAACCACTTTGCATAAAGGTCAAGTTTTTCCCTTCTAAGTGATCACTTTGAAAAGCTACAGGTAACAGATATTTTTGTACCCCCTTTTTGGAAATGCTCTCAGAATCTACATTTGTGGATTTTGATTTTGGATGCATGATAGCATCACCTGTGGAGCTCTGACAGTATGTATACTGATGCTGGACCACCTCTTGACCTGTTAAATCAGAATCTCTGGGGTGGGAGACTCCAGTTGGTATTTTTCCTCCTTTAAGTTCCCCAGGGGGTTCTAATGTAACTTTCTGAGTTGACAATCATACTGCTTTGAATATCCTTTATTATTGCTCATCATGAAGAGTGAACCTAGGAACCCTCAGAAGAAATCTGAAGTCTAATGTGGGTAACAACAATAGAGGTGAAAAACAGTCACCAGAAGTTCTCTGTGGGTTTAAGTGTTCTTGTGCTTAGAGGACTGGTCCTTTGACTATAATTCACATTCCTGGGTCTCCCATAGAATACAAAGAACACTTTAAAATTTTTAGTGCCTGCCTTAGTCCATTTAGGCTGCTATAACAAAACTGCCATGGACTAAACTGTTTAAATAACAAACATTTATTTGTCACAATTTCTTTGTCAGCATATGAGTTTGCAGAGGCTGGGACTGGGAATTGAACCTGGGAGGCGATTTTGAGGCAAGAGCTCAACGGTTGAGCTATCCCAGCATGTCCTTTAATACATTTTTCTTAAAGATTTATTTTATTGCTTTTTGACAGAGAGAGACAGAGAGAAGGGGGAGAGCCCAGAGCAGTCTTGATAGTTATACATCATCAGTTTTTGACATGGTTTTGTTCCACACAGGTGGGTGGGGGCTGTGCAGGGCAGGAACTGGACTGGGGGCCTTCTGCATGGGAGGCACGCCCCCTTGAGCCAGGGGTAAAACTGAGGGCAAGAACTTAACTGCCCCCCCCATGGGAAGCACACCCCAGTTCAGCATATGGGTCTGCATGGGCCAGGGCCAGGATTCGATCCTCAGTCCCCAATCCTCGGTCCCCAGGGTTGCAAAGTGAGCACTTAACCTGCTGAGCCATCCAGGCTTCCCCAAAAACATTTTTAATGGTTAACTTTCTTTTTTTCCAGGATATTTAAAGTAGTTGAAAAATATTTAAAAATTTAAAAATAAGTCTGTTATAACTCACATTATCTTTTTTTTTTTTTTTTTTTTATCTTTTCACATTTATAGAGAGAAATTATCTTTTTGTCTTCAGTGCATAGTTATTTCTATTTTACTTTTTGACAGATAGAGAGAGAGACAGAGACAGAGACAGTTAGAGAACCGAACTGTGGGAACTCCCCAGTTCAGCACGTGGGTCCTGCCTGGGCCGGAGCCGGGATTCGATCC
>PVKE010024243.1:0-23960 GCA_004027555.1 Craseonycteris thonglongyai | reverse complement strand
ACTTCTTGTGGCAAGATGAAGGGGAAGCCGAAGCTGAAGCCACACCATCTGATTCGGAATTTGATCCATATGATGACTGTCTTACAAATGTACCACAAGAGGTCATTGATGAACTTATGATGTCAGAAGAAGAACATGATGAGGATTTTGAAGGATTTTAAGCTCACAATGCTCCTCTGCCTAGAAAAACCTCTTATCAATCCCAGTCAGTCACAAACAAGCGTTTTCTGCAAGTTCTTCATGTAATTTTCTTTCCAGATGATACCATCATTGTTAATGTTCTCTTTTGGATTTCTTGTTTCTCGGTCAAGTTCATGGCATTGCCATTTGTGAAGAGACCTTCCATTTATCGTATCAATGTACGGTATATTACGGTATGTTCGAAAAATGTCATTCATTAACAATTTAATTAAAAAAAGAACTGGTGTTGCCTCGGAAGTCGGGGGTAGTCTTATACAGCGAATATAGGCCTAAACCTATGTTTTAACTGTAAAATTAGGGGGTCGTCTTATACGCCAGAAAATACGGTAGTTCTGGATGAAAGTGCAACTTACTCTTAAATGTTTCAGAAAAAAATTATAAATGCAAATGTTAACATTTGGAGAGTATGGATTAAGAGTATATAAGAAATGCTGGTGCTATTCTTGTGGTTTTTCTGTAAATATACTACATATGCATATGCACATGGGTTACAATATCATGGCACTTAATGATATTTAGTGTGAACATCAAATATAAACTTATCAATCAAACAAATAACAACAATGACAAAAACCTGTTCAAAGATACCTAAGGAATAATTCAAAGGATAAAATGAATGAAGGATTTGGGAATTGCTACCCACTCTTTTCTTTTTAAACAAATAATATCTTTAAATGGATCAAAATTTATAAAGGATAAGAGAAAAGTCAGTTTTATAGAACTCAAATCTGAGTCCATTATTCTCTAGTCAAGTACAAATTATTCTTGTATGACCCAAGAAACAAACACTTTCAAGATTCTTCATGACCAGTGCCTAAAGCTAGATGAATTATTGTGACAATACTACTACTAATTACTACTGGTAGATATGGGCCTGGTTCAAAACCCATTTCTAAATATTTATTTTTGTAAATTGCTTTTGAGAGAGAGAGAGAGAGAGAGAGAAAAGGGGGATGGCCTAGAGAAGTCTCCATAGTTGTACAGCATTAGTTTTCGATGTGGTTTTGTTCCACACAAGTGGGTGAGGGGTACACAGGGCAGGAATTGGGTTGGGGTCTCCCGCATGGGAAACTCAACCCAGTTCAGCATATGGGTGTGTGGGCCAGGATTCAATCCTTGGACCACACGGTTTCAAGGCAAGTGCTCAACCCACTGAGTCATCCTGGCCTCCCCTAAAACCCATTTCAATGGGTCCGTTCACATGGCTCCAAAGCAAAATTCTATCATAAAGCACACATGATGCCTACCTGTGAAATGTTCAGTAAATTCTTGTTCTAGTTTCATGGCTCTCTCAAATGTCTTTCTGGCTTGTTCTTCTGTTAGACGTTTATTCATTTCCCTATGCAAATAAAATTGGTAATTATAATACTTCCTGAAGAAAGATAACAAAGTAGGTAAGACACACAAAATGCACAAGCATGAAAAGTTCAGCTCTTCTGAGACTATGAAAGTCATTAAAAACTAGATTTAGTCACTGAATATGTAGCTTTATAAGGTACTTGGAATGACAGAAGGGTTTCAACACATCTTTGGCATTGGTTCAAGGCAGCCAAAAATAAAATCCCTAAGATTAACCTGATATTTTGCCTTTGATGACAATTTCATACCAAATGACATATAGATGTACCTGCCAATTTATATTTAATAAAGGGGACACATTAACATATTAAACAATACTATAGAGAATGCAATCAGCAAAATACGAGGGCTGTCCAGAAAGTATCCTGCCATGTAACTGTTCTCCTTATATTGAGAATGGCTGGATTTTTTCCATGACAGCTTTCGTATAGTCTGGGGAAAACTGCAGAAAAAATGACTCAGTTTCTTCAATAAATAAATAAGAAAAATAAGATATTTTTGAATCAAGTTCCAAATAATATCTGTTCATGACAATTTGAAACTTGATACAAACTGAAAAAACATACATAAAACTTATGAACCAATCAGGAAAATTTGAACTATGTGATGATATTAAAAATTATTAAGTGTGACATAATAATGTTTTTAAAAATAAAAAATTCTCACCTTTCAAATATATACTAAAATACATGGATGAAATCATATATCTGAGATTTGTTTTAAAATATTGGGGTAGAGGGGTAAGGAGGTGGGGGTAAAGATAAAACAAGATTGGTCACAGTTGATAATTATTGTTGTAGCTGAATGATGGGTACATGAGCGCTTATTTTTTTTAAAAATATTTTGTTTTTAACAGAGACAGACAAAGACACAGCAGAGATAAGGGAGGGCCCAGAGCAGTCTCCATAGTTTTATGTCATCAGTTTTCAATATGGTTTTTTCCACACAGGTGGGCAGGGGCTGCGTAGGGCGGGAACTGGGCTGGGGGGTCTCCTGCATGGGAGGCACGCCCCCAAGAGCCAGGGGAGGACCCGGGGTGGAGGAAAAAACTGAACTGGGGGCCTCCTGCATGGGAAGCACATCACTGTTCAGCATATGGGTCGACATGGGCCAGGGCTGTGATTCAATCTTTGGTCCTCGGGAGTGCAAAGTGAGCACTCAACTCTCTGAGCCATCCCAGCTATCCCATGAGTGTGTTCTTAAGAGGAAAATCTTTCAATATTTCACCATTAAGTATGTTTATTTTCATATTTTGTATAGAACCTTTTTTGGATTAAGAAAATTCCCTTTTATTCAGTTTTCAAAAATGTCATGGATATAAGTTTCCATTTTAACATGTACAGTTCAGTGGCATTAGTACCTTCACACTATTGTACAACTACAACCACCATCCATCCATCCCTATAATTCTTTTCGTCTTGTAAAACCAGAACACAATACCTACTAAAAATAATTCTCTATTCTCACTTCCCTCCACCTTCCATATCACCATTATACTTTCTGTCTTTAGATGAGTAATTTTGAGTACTCTAAGTAAATCATATAAGTGAAATCATATGGTATTTGTCTTTGTGACTGGCTTGTTTCATTTAGCATAATGTCTGCAAGGTTCATCTATGTTGTATACCATATTGCAGTTTCCTTCCTTTGTATGTATATACATTTGCTTATTGATGAGCACTTGGGATTTCTTCCATGTTTTGGTATTGTGAATAATGCTACTATAAACAGGGGTGTAAAAGTATCTCTTTTAAGACTCTGAAATTGCTGGATCATATGGTAATTATACTTTTATTTTTTGAGGAACTGCCATACTATTTTCCATAATGGTTGTACCATTTGACGTTCCCACCAACAGTACACAGGAGTTCCATTTTTCCCATATCCTTGCTAGCACTGTTTTGTGTGTGTTTGATAGTAGCCATCCTAATGGGTATGAGGTAGTAGCTTGTAGTTTTGATTTGCATTTCTCTAATAAATAGTGATGTTAAAGCCTCTTTTCATTGCTATTACTTATATGTATCTCTTCTTTGTGGAGAAATGTCTATTCAAGTACCATGCCCCTTTCTGAATTGGGTTGTTTTCCTGTTGAGGTTTAGGAGTTCTCTATATATTTTGGATATTAATTATCATACATATATATAATTTTGCAAATAATTTCTCCCATCCTGTGGGTTGTCTTTTTACTCTGTGGACAGTGTCTTTTGATACATAAAAATGTAAAAATATTCACGAAGTTTAGTGAAAAATTATCCTTCCCTCCTTTGAATGGTCAAAAATCAACTGATCATATATGTGAGGGTTTACTTTTGAACTCTATTACATTGGTCTATGTCTGTCTTTAGACCAATACCACACTGTTATGATTACTGTAGCTTTGTAGTAAAATCTGGTATCGGAAGTGTGAATTCTTCAAGTTTTCCTGTTCTTTTTAAAGAGCATTTTGGGCTATTTGGGGGGGGGGGGGTCTCTTGAGATTTCATCTGAATTTTTTTAAAATATATTTTTATTTATTTATTTTTATATTTTTTTGACAGAGAGAGATACAGAGACAGAGACAGAGAGAACTGAACTGGGGGAACTCCCAGCTCAGCACATGGTTCCGCACGGGCTGGGGCTGGGACTCGATCCTCGGTCCCCGGCGCTGCAAAGTGAGCGCTTAACCCACTGAGACATCCCAGCTTCCCCTCATCTGAATTTTATGATGGGTTTTTCTATTTATGCAAAAGTAGGCACTGAAATTTTAATAGAGATTGCATTACATTTGCAGATCACTTTGGGGAGTTTTGGCATTTTAACAATAATTGTCTTCTAATCCATGTACATAGAATGTGTTTCCATTTTATACCTTCAATGTTTTTTTTAAAGATTTTTATTTTGAGACGAGAGAAAGAGTGCGCGAGTGAGCCCAGAGCAGTCTCCATAGTTGTATATCATTAGTTGTGATAGTTTCATTCCACACAGGTGGATGTGGGGCCACACAGGGTGATAACCAAATTGGGGGCCTCCCACATGGGAGGCAAGAATGTTTGCTTCCTGACAGTTACAGCTGCGCTGCAGTTCAGCATATGGGTTTGCACAGGCTGGGACCTGGATTTGATCCCTGGACCTTGTGGTTGCAAGACAAGCACTCAACCTGCTGAGCTATACTGACATCCGTCTTTAATTTCTTTCAGGTATGTTCTGTAGTTTTCACTGTACACGTCTTTCACCCCCTTGATTAATTCTTATTTTACTCTTTTTGATGCTACTGTAAACAGGATTGTTTTCATAATTTCCCTTTCAGACTGTTAACTGCCCATATATAGAAATGCAACTAATTTTTTGTGTGTTGACTTTGTATACTGCTATTTTGTTGAGCTTATTAGTTCTAATAGCTTTTAAAGATTTATTTTTATTGATTTTTGACAGAGAGAAACAGAGACAGAGACAGAGAGAAGTGGGAGGGCCCAGAGCAGTCTCCACAGTTGACATTAGTTTTTCCATATAGTTTCACTCCACAGGTGGGCACAGGGCTGCGCAGGGCAGGAACTGGGCCGGGAGCCTCCCACATAGGTCCCTGTAAGAACTGAACTGGGGGCACACCCCAGTTCAGCATGTGGGTCCGCATGGGCCGGGGCCAGGATTCGATCCTCGGTCCCCGGGGCTTCAAAGCGAGCGCTTAACCCACTGAGCCATCCCAGCTTTCCCTAATAGCTTTTAATTGTTAAATTTATTAGGGTGATACTGGTTAGTAAAAATTACATAGGTTCCAGCTGTACAATTCTATAGCATTTCATCTATATGTTATAATGTGTTCACCACCCAGATCTAATAGCTTTTTTAAAGATTTATTTTTATTGTTTTTGACAGAGAGAGAGAGAGAGAGAGAGAGAGAGAGAGAAAGAGATAGATACAGAGACAGAGAGAAGGGGGAAGGCCCTGAACAGTCTCCATAGATGCACATCATTGGTTTTTCCACATAGTTTCATTCCACAGGTGGGCACGGGGCTGCGCAGGGCAGGAACTGGGCCGGGGTCTCACCCCGGTGAGAACCGACTGGGGGCACTCCCCAGTTCAGCATATGAGTCCGTACGGGCAGGGGCTGGAATTTGATCCTCAGTCCCTGGGGCTGCAAAGTGAGCACTTAACCCACTGAGCCATCCTGGCTTCCCCCTGATCTAATAGTTTTTATTTGGCAATTTTAGAGTTTTCTACAGATAACATCATATCATCTGTAAACACAAATAATTTTATTTCTTCCTTTGCAATCTGGATTTTTTTTTCCCCCTTTTCTTGCTTAATTCCTTTGGCTAGAATTTTCAGTACTATGTTGAACAGAAGTGGTGAAAGCAGGAATCCTCGCCTTGTTCCTGATCTTAGGGGAAAAGCTTTCAGTCTTTTACCATTAAGTATGATGTTTATTATGTATGGGGTTTTTATACATGACTGTTATGTTGAGGTAGTTTGTTCTTTTTCTAGTTTAAGTTGTAAAGTTAGGCTGTTAATTCGAAATTGTTCTTGTTTTTTAATGTAAGCACTTATAATACATTGTCCCCTTAGAACTGCTTTTGCTATGTCCCATAAGTTTTGGTATGTTATCATTTTCATTCGTCTCTAAGTATTTTCTAATTTCTCATGATTTGATTGTTTGTGTGTTGAGTCCCACAATTTTGTAAATTTTGCAATCTTACTTCTGTTGTTTATTTCTGACTTAATCTGCTGTTACCAGAGAAAATACTTTTACATTTATCTTTTACACCTGATTAAGACTTATTTTGTGGCCTATGGCCTATCCTAGAAAATATCCCATGTGAAAATAAGAACATATATTCTGTTATTGTTGAGTTGATAGTTCTGTATGTATGTTTGGTCTAGCTGGTTTATTGTGTTAAGTCTCCTTATTTCCTTACTTATCTTTTGTCTGGTTGTTCTATTATTATGAGTGGGGTACTGAAATCTCTAATTATTATTGTTGAACTATCTATTCCTCCTTTCAATTCTGTCAGTTTTTGCTTCATATATTTCAATGATCTGTCATTAGGTAAGTAAATGTTTATGACTGTTTTATCTTCTTGTCATACTGAAACCTTCATTAACATATAATGTCTTTCCTGTTTTGTGTAAGCTTTTTTGATTTAAAGTCTACTGTGTCTGATATTAGAATAGGACACTTGCTCTCTTTTGGTTATTATCTGGATGGAATTTATTTTTCCAATCTTTTATTTCAACTTTTTTGTCTTTGGATCTCATGTGTTTTATTCATTCTGCCAATCTCTGTCCTTTGATTAAAGAGTTTAATCCATTTACACTTAAAAGTAATTACTGATAAAGGTGGATTTACTTCTGTCATTGTGCTATTTGTTTTTCATGTGCCCTATAATTTTCTGACCCTCACTTCCTAGATTCCTGTTTTCTCTTGTGTTTAGTTGATTTCCGTCTTATTTCCTTTTGTGTATCTTCTATAGACATTTTATATGTGGTAACATTTAACATTCCAAAGTTGTAACTCTAATTTGAATTTACTAAAACCAGTTTAACTTTAATAACATACAAAAAATTTGCTCTTTTATCAACTCTGTTCCCTATCCCTTTCATTTGTTTGTCACAAATTTAGATTTTTATATATTGTGTGCCCCATAACATGAACCAGTAATTTTTCAATGCATCAGTCTCTGCAATTAGTTTCTATAGTTATGTAGAAAATAAGATTTGGAGTTACAAATCAAAATTGCAGTAAAACTAGCTTTTATACTATTTTTTTTTCTTTAAATAGTCTCTTAAATCACGTAGAAAAAGTAAAGTTACAAATGGTTGATATATTACTAGCTTTATAAGTGCCTATGTATCTACCTTTGAGATATTTATTTCTCCATATGGCTTCAAGTTACTGTCTCATGTCCTTTCACTTCACCTTGCAGGACTCCCCTGAGCATTTTTTGTAGGGTAGCCCTAGTTGTCACAACTCCCTCAACTTTTGCTTATCTGGGAATACCTTAATTTCTACCTCATCAGCAAAGAACAGATTTGCTAGATACAGGAATCTTGGTGGGTAGCTTTTTCTTTTATTGGTTTGACTACATTGGCCACTGTCTTCTGGCCTCCAAAGTTTCTTATGCAAAATCCGCTTATCTTATTGAGCATAACTTATATGTGATGATTCACTTCTCTCTTCCTCACTTCAAGATTCTGTCTTTTGAAAATGTGATTATGAGATGCCGAGGTGGCTCAGCAGGCTGAGCACTTGCTTTGTAGCCCCAGGATCCAGGAGTCAAGTCCTGGCCCATGCAGACCCATGTGCTGGGTTGGGTTGTGCTTTCTGCTCAGTTCTCACTGGGGCGAGCTTCCCATGTGGGAGGCCCCCCCACCCCTGCCCCACCCAGCCCAGTTCCTGCCCTGCGTCGCCCCGTGCCCACCTGTAGAATGAAACTATGTCAAAGACTAGTGGTGTGCAACTGTGGGGACTGGGCTGGGCCCTTTCCACTCTGTCAAAAACAATAAAATTATAACTTAAAAAAAAAAAAGGAAAATGTGATAGCTCTTGGTGTGGGTCTCTTTGAATTCGTCTTACTTGGAGAATGTTGAACTTTTTTGGATGTTTATATTCATGTCTTTTCATCAAATTTGGGAAGTTTACAGCCATTCTTTCTTTCCATAGGTTTGGAATGTTGTTGACTTTTTATTTGAATAGGCTCTCTGTTCCCTTCTCCCTCTCTTCTTCTTCTGGTATATCCGTTATTTTTATATTGTTACTTCTGATGAAGTTAGGTAGTTCTTGGAAAGTTGTCATTTTTTTCTCTCAAGTCCCTCTCTTCCATTTGTGTCATTTCTAGATTTCTAACTTCCAAATCTCTTATTCTTTCCTCCATCTGGGTCGCTCTCTTTCCAAAGTACACTAGCTCATTTTTCATCTCTTTTATTGACTTCCTCAGTTCCAGACTATTTGTTTTTTTCTTTCTTCTTCTTTTTTTTTTAAAAGATTAATTTTATTGTTTTTGACAGAGACAGAGAGAAGGGGGAGGGCCCAGAGTGTCTCCATAGTTGTACATCATCAGTTTTTGACATGGTTCTGTTTCACACGGGTGGGCGGGGTTGAGCAGGGCAGGAGCTGGGCTGGGGGCCTCCCGCATGAGAGGCTTGCTCCCATGAGCCAAGGGCCAAACCGGGGGATGAGGACCAAACTGGGGACTCCTGTACAGGAAACGCATCCCAGCCCAGTATATGGGCCCGCAGGGCTGGGGCTGGGGATTTGATCCTCAGCTCCTGGGGCTGCAAAGTGAGTGCTTAACCTGCTAAGCCATCCTGGCTTCCCCTACTTTGTTCTTTTTAGTTTCAATCTCTTTGATAAAGTTCATTGATTTTATTTCTAAGTTCATTAAACTGATTACCTAAGTTTACTTGTATCTTGGTGTTTTTTTTTTCAGAACTGCAATTGTGAATTTGCTGTTATTTAAATAACATATTTCCATGTTTATTTTCTGGAGATTTTTCGTTTTCTTTCTGAGCTGCCTTGTTACCTTGGTTATTCATAGAATTTGATGGATTATTTCTCTGCCTAGACACTTGTAAAAAAGAAACCTGCCTTCTTTCTTTCTTTTTTTTTTAAAGAGTGACACTTCTCTATTTAGTAGGTTGGTAAGAAGAGGTATTTCTTTTGTTTTTCAGACCCTAGCTGCCTCACCTCTGTCTCTCCAACCACCACTGAGATTAGCTGTAGGGTGTGTCTGCTGCTCAGGGAGAAATGCTTCTCTGCCTCTCCAGTTCTCAGGGCTGTAGGTAGTGTGCTCTGTAACCTGATACTCACTGATACAGCTTCTTCTGGGGCCCCAATGCTAGCTTTGGGAAGATAAATTGAGCTCTGGAAGGGTGAAGGGAGATGGCCAGACTCTGTGGTTTTGTTTTTCTGCCAGGCAATGGCTGCCACCAGTTTCCACCTCTGTTTTGTTTTTGCCCTGTCATTGGGTCCAGCTGCAACTACTCAGGCAGGAACGGTTATTCTACCTCTGCTTCTTGAGGATTCAAAGAGTGCATGCTGCAATCTGATTCCTCCCATCTCCTCTGAGACTTGCAGTGAGCTCCAGGCTGTATCCATGGCACTGGTCTCTGCTCTTCTACCTTCCTTCCTCCTCAGTTCACTCCAATTTGCCAACCTTCAGATGTTTCAATGCATGGATATCTCAGATTTGTTTGTGTGCTGAGCAGGGAATCCTTTGTTGAATTATAGCTATTTGATTTGTAACTTCAAGGGGAGAGAACAGGGATACCCAGGGGTACCATTCATGCCACCATTCTTCTGATGTCACTCCATTATTTCTTCAAATATTCTCTACCCTTTCTCTCTCTCTTCTATTTCTGGGACTCCCAGGTGCATGTGTCTGCTCTGATAGTACCTTAGGATCTGTTCACTTTTCTTCAATCTTTTTTCTGTTTATCATTCTCTATAATGTCCACTGTCCTATCAAGTTCATTCTTCTGTTGGCTCAAATCTGCTTTTGACTCCCTCTAGCGAATTTTTCATTTCAATTATTGTACTTTTCAAATCCAAACTTTCGTTTTGGTTTCTTTTAGGTTTTCTATCTCTTTATTGATATTTCCATTTTGTTCCAAAATCGTTTTCTTGACTTTCTCCCATATCTTCCTTGAGCTCAATGAGAATTTTTAAGACATTTGTCTTAAAGTCTTTTTCTAGTATATCTGCCACTAGATCTTCTCTAGGGACAGTTTCTGTTGATATATTTTTTTTTCCTTTGAATAGGCCATACTTTCCTGTTCTTTTTATGCCTGTACATTTTTGTTAAAAATTAAAGACATTGGCATGTTATAATGTGACAATGTTAGAGCTAAAATTCTTCCTCTTCCTAAGGTTTGCTTTTTTTTTTCTTCTTCTTTTAAATTGTAGGATACCTCCATGCCAGGTATCAGCCTCAGGTATACATTTAAGGACTTCTCAGGTCTTTTCTTAGCCTGTGCCTTTACCTGGGCATGTATAGTGACTTTCTAAATTCTCCCATATATGTGAATGACCTAGTCTGGTTCCGAAATGAAGAAAAGGGGAATTTAAAGGGGTAGAGAGAAAGTCACTGACCCTTCACTCTCTGGAAGTCACTTTAGCCTAGGGGTAGGGGCTTGCAACAATGACAGTGGAGTCTGCAACAATAGCTCCCTGTCTCTACGTCTGTATCCTCACCATTGATTAATTTGAAATGGTAAACTAGCTTTGCATTACTTGAATAAACCCAACTTGATTGTTATATTTTATCTAATTAAAAAATTAGTAGTTGGATTCACTTTGCATATATTTGGTATGGATTTTTGCAGCTGTATTCATGTTAAGACTTGCTGGGGGATGCTGAGATGGCTCACTGAGTTGAGTACTTGTCTGGCAGCCCCAGGGTCCGAGGATCGAATCTTGTCCTGACCTATGTGGACCCACATGCTGAGCTGGGGTGTGCCCCCAGTTTGCTTCTTGCCGGGGTGAGCTTCCCATGTGGGAGGCCCCTGGTTAGGGTCCTACCAAGGCGTGCTTCCCATACAGGAGGCCCCCAGCTTGTGGGGGTATGCCTCCCATGTGGAAGGGCCCCGGCCTGGTTCCTGCCCTGCATGGTCCAGTGCCCACCTATGGAACTGTATAAAAAACTAATGCACAACTATGGCGACTTCTCTGGGCTCTCCCCCTTTCTCTCTCTCTGTTGAAACAAAACAAAACAAAACAAAACAAACAAAAAAGACTGTCTTGTCTTTTTCATTTCCGGTGAAGCCTTTTTCAGATTTTGGTATTAAATGAATGCCCATAAAATTAACTGAAAAATGTGTATAAAACTGGTATTCTTAGTTTTTGGTAGAATTGAGTTAAGTCTTCTTGGCCTAGTGTTTTTATTACTTTCTTTTTAAAGATTTATTTTGTTTCTTGGCAGAGAGAGAGAGAGACAGAGACAGACAGACAGAAGAGGGAGGGCCCAGAGCAGTCCCCACAGTTGTATGTCATCAGTTTTCGACATGATTTTGTTCCACATAGGTAGGGAGGGGTTGTGTAGGGCAGGAACTGGGCTTGGGGCCTCTCAGCATTGGACGCACAGCCCCTCGAGTCAGGGGCTGAACTGGGGGGTGAGAGGTGAACTGGGGCCTCCCGAATGGGAAGCACACCTCAGTTCAGTATATGGGTCCGCATGGGCTGGGGCCGGGACTTGATCCCTGGTCCCCCAGGTAACAAAGCGGTGCTTAACCCACTGAACCATCCTGGCTTCCCCATAGTATTTTCTTTATATTAAGGCTTTTCATAACAAGTTCTTTAGTAGATACAGAACTAGATTTTCTACTTCTTTTAAAAAATTATTTTTGAAATGTAACTTTCAAATACTATATGAATAACATAAATGTATAACTCGATGAATTTTCACCAACTTATATCGAGAGAGAACATTATACTAACAACCCAGAAGCTGGGTGTTCTCATTCTAGTCACCTACCCTCAAAGAGTAACCTGTACTTGACTTCTAAAAGCAATGACTTATTTTATCATCATAAAATATGTATAAATGAAATCATGAAATATATATATACATTTAGGTCTGGATTTTTATTATTTTTAAATAACTTTGATTTTTCAGTTCTTATTGCAGGTTTTTAAATTATTAAATTTATTGGATTTTTAAAAATTCAAATTGTTTGTAAGATTCTTCCATATAGCCACACCTTTTTCTATTGCACACTATTTTATTGTGCCTCACAGATAATTGCATTTTTTAAAATAAATGTTTGTAGCAATACTGTGTTGAGCAAGTCTATTGGCGCCATTTTTCCAACAGCATTCACTCACTTTGTGTCTCTGTGTCACATTTTAGTAAAACTCTCACAATATCTCTACCTTTTTCATTATTTTTATATTTGTTATGGTGATTTGTGATGTTACTATTTCAACTGTCCTGGGGTGCCATATAAGATGGCAAACTTAATTGATAAATGTATTCTTTCTGACTGTGCCACTGATCGGCTGTTACCCTGTCTTTCTTCCTCTCCCTGGGCCTCCCTAATCCCTGAGACTTGACTATGATGAAAGGAAGTCAATTAATAACCTTACAGTGGCCTCTAAGTGTTCAAGTAAAGGAAGAGTCATATGCCTCCCACTTTAAAACAAATGATAGAAATAATTAAGCTAAGTGGGAAGGCACGTCAAAAGCCAAGACAGGCTGAAAGCTAGTCCACTTGTGCTAAACAGTTAGATAAGTGGTAATGCAAAGGAAAAGTTCTTGAAGGAACTGTTACTCCAATGACCACAAGACTGATAAGAAAGCAAAACAGTCTTTAATGCTGATATGGAGGTTTTAGTGGTCTGGATGGAAGATCAAACCAGCCAGAACATTCCTTCAAGCCAAAGGTTAATCCAGAGCAAGGCCTTAACTCTCTTCAATTTGATGAAGGCTGAAAGTAAGAGTCAGTCAAGGTGGAAGACTTCATTGTTTCTTCAATTAAGGAACTGCCACAGCCACCCCAACCTGCAGCAACCAGTTCCCTGATCACTCAGCAGCCATCACATGGAGGCAAGACTATCCACTGTCAAAAAGATTATAACTTGCTGAAGGCTTAGACGATGGTTAGCATTTTCTTTAGCAATAAAGTATTTTTCAATTAAGGTATGTACTTTTTTTTTAGACTTAAAGCCACTGTATACTTAATAGACTATAGTATAATGTAAATATAACTTTTATATGCACTGGAAAGCCAAAATGTTTGTGTGATTTGCTGATGGCATTTGAATAATTTCAAGGTTTTGGTTATTTTGAATGTACTTCTGTCAACAATCTAGTACATGTTTTCGATAAATGTAAACTTTTCTACTGAGTGTATATCTAGAAATGAGAGACTGCTAAGTCCTAAGTTATGTGTATATCCAGCTTTAGGAGACAGTGTGAACAGTTTACCAAGGTGGACGTACCAACTTAGACTCCTACCAGTATTATGAGTTTTAGTTGCTTCACATCCTTGCCAACATTTGATATACATATTTTTTTTCATTTTAGCTATTTTGGTGTGTGGGTGGTAGCATATGACATTGTGGTTTTAACTTGAGGTTCCATGATTAATGTGGCATCATCTCATATAATTATTGACTATTGGGATACCCTCTTTTGTGAAATATCCAAATCCTTTGCTCATTTTTCTACTGAGTTGATTGTGCTAATTTTAAATGTCTATTGGATATATAGCAATATTCCCATTTTCATTCCTAATGTTATTTATGCTTTCTTTCTTTTGTTTTCTTGATCTTTCGTATTAACCTTTTATAGTATTTAAAAAAAAAACCTTTTTGGTTTTGTTGATCCTCTCTACCATATCTTTGCTTTTTATTTCATTAATTTCTATCTTCTTTGAGTTTAATTGACTGGTATTTCTCTACTTCCTTAGGCTCTTATATTTTCAACATTTATTTTCTAATATTTGACTTCCAACATTTTTTTTTTTATTGTTTTTGACAGAGAGAGAGACAGAGACAGAGAGAAGGGGGAGGGCTGAGAACAGACTCCATGGTTGCACATCATCGATTTTCCCACAGTTTCATTCCACAGGTGGGCATGGGACTGCACAGGGCAGGAACTAGGCTGGGGTCTCATCCCGGTAGAACTGAACTGGGGGCACTCCCCAGTTCAGCATATGGGTCCGCACAGGCCGGGGCTGGGATTCGATCCTCAGTCCCGGGGGCTGCAAAGTGAGCGCTTAACCCACTGAGCCATCCTGGCTTCCCCTTCTAACATTCTTTTTTTTTTTAATTAAAGATTTATTTATTGTTTTGACAGAGAGATAGATAGATATAGATACAGAGTCAGAGACAGAGAGAAGGGGAGGGCCCAGCACAGTCTCCATAGTTGCACATCATCGGTTTTTCCACATAGTTTCATTCCACAGGTGGGCACGGGGCTGCACAGGGAAGGGTCTCGCCCCGGTGAGAACTGAACTGGGGGCACTCCCCAGTTCAGCATATGGGTCCACATGGGCCGGGGCCGGAATTCGATCCTCGGTCCCTGGGGCTGCAAAGTGAGCGCTTAACCCACTGAGCCATCCCGGCTTCCCCCTCCAACATTCTTTCCTAATATTTAAGGCTGTGGATTTTTCATCACCAAATCCTCCAAATTTATTGACTTGGCAATTTCATTACCATTTAGTTTAAAACATGTATTAACTTATGTTGTGATTTCTTCTTTGACCCACTCAGAAATATACTGCTAAATTTCCAAATATATGGGGATTTCTAGTGATCTTCTTACTACTGATTTCTATTTTAATTTCATAGTGGTCAGAAAGTATTTATTTTTAATCATTTTAAATTTGTGGCTTAGCATGTGATTACTCCTGGTAACTGGTTTTTTTGTGCAGTTGAAATCAATGCATAGATTTTGTAGATGTTGAATATAGTGTTCTACTATGTCAGTTAGGTAAAGTTTTTATATTGTGTTGTTCTATGTCCTTAGTGATTTTTTCACTTGTTTTCTTATTCTATTCTTTATTAACTGATGTATTAAGCTCTCCATTATGATTGTGGAATTATATTTTTTCCTGTACAGTTGTAAATTTGTGCTTATTTTGAAACTGCTATAAAACACAAATGTATAAATGTGTCTCCTTGATAAAACTAAATTTTATGAAATGTCCCTCTTTTATATCTCTATTAATAAGGGGGAGGGGGACAAAAAACCCAGTATTATCTTTCTTTAATGTGAGAGGGATTATGCACTTGGAATTTGTTGCTATGGGTCAAATGGTCAACCAAAGTTGTTGTGTTTTTTTTAATTGGTTTTTGACAGAGAGAAACAGAGAGAAGGGGGAAGGCCCAGAGCAGTCTCCATAGTTGACATTAGTTTTCCATATAGTTTCACTCCACAGGTGGGCACAGGGCTGCGCAGGGCAGGAACTGGGCCGGGAGCCTCCCACATAGGTCCCGGCAAGAACTGGACTGGGGGGGCACACCCCAGTTCTGCATGTGGGTCCACGTGGGCCAGGACCGGGATTCGATCCTCGGTCCCCGGGGCTTCAAGGCGAGCGCTTAACCCGCTGAGCCATTCCAGCTTTCCCCAACCAAAGTTTTTATCTGAAAGTTTCAAGACAGTTGTGTCATGATTTGTGGAAATGTCCAGAGTTGTGGCAAACACATGACTGATTCTTCCACAATGACAATGTACCAGCCCACACGGCACTAAGTGCTCAGCAGTTTTTGACCAAAATGGCATGACCTCCTTGCCCCACCCTCCCCACTCACCTATCTCAGGTCAAGAAACTTTTTGTTTCTCAGGATAAAAAAAGTCCTCAAGGGAAAATGTTTTGCTGATGTTGAAGAGAAAACAGAAAATGGCAGAAACACTAAAAGGCATCAAAACGAATGTGTTAAAAAACTGTGTTTAGCAGTGAAAAAAGCATCTTGATAGGTGTACTGCATCAAATGGAGAGTACTGTGAAGGTCACTGAAGTTTAAACATGTAAGAATAAATACACCATTTTTAATAAATAAATTCCATGATTTTTAGGTTTCCCCTCATATCTATCTTACAGTATACTCTGATAATACTATAAACCAGCTTACTTTTGAGTAATGTTTGCATGTTATATCTTTTCTTCTATTCTTTTATTTTCAGCCCTACCATAACCTAATATTTAAGGTGTGTCTTACAAAAGCAACATGTAGTTGAGGGGTTTCATAATACACCATCCCAAAATATGGCATACCTTCACATGATGAATATTTTAAACTGAATGTGAAAAATGGAAGGTATAGGAAGAAATCTGATCTTTCCCTGAAGTAGGTCATAAGATCCTCATTATCAGAGGTGGAATCCCTATACTTGGAGGAAAGAAACATCTCCGAAGATCGAGGGAATGCAGAGAGAAATTTGAATGAATAGGCCTTGTTGAGTTTCCTCTAGTTTACTGTTCTTACCTCATAACCTAAGGTCCTACTACATTTCCCCTGACTTTCTACTCTTCTTTAAACCTAGTATAAAAACACTAAGGTTTAACCATTCTCTTGGGACTTCATTTAGTTATGAAGGTGACCACGCTACATAGAACTTAAAATAATTTGTATGCTTTTCTCTCGATAATCTGTCTTTTGCTATAGAAAACCAAGCTGAGAACCCACAAGAGTAGAAGAAAAAAAAATTGTTTTTCTCTTCTACAAAAGTAATATATAATTGTTTATTTTTTTTTCATGCATTCTGACAATCTTTGCTTTTTAATTGGACTATTTAGTGTAGCATTTTATTAATGAAATATTTGCACCCACTTATGCCATCTTATTATTTCTATCTTTTTTGCCCCACCAGTTCTATGTTTTTCTTTGCTCTTTCCTCTCTTGAGTTTTTATTTAAATTCTATTATTTGCCCTCTATTAGGTAAGGAGTTGTACATTATTTTTTCTCTTAATGGTTAATCAGACTTTGCTGCCCAATTCAGTAGGTACTAGCCATATATGACTAGTTAAATTTAAAATGCTAATACTTTCATATATTAATATTGATGATGATAGTTAACATCACAGAGTGCATATTTAATTCTCAGCACAAACCTAACAAGTGGGTATACTATTAATTTCTCCATTTTACAGATAAAGAAACTGAAATGTTGGGAGGTTAATTACCTAATGTAATAAGTGATACACTAGCCTTGTACTTAGAGGCTGTGCATTAGGCTTTATACTTACATGATATTTTCCATGGTTTTGGGTTTAATAAAAATGGAGATTGGGTAAAGTTGTGCAATCTGTAATCTCTTTATGGCATTTCCAGACACATCGAGGATACAGTGCTTGCCCTAAAACAAAAAATATAATAAAAAAGAAAAATAAGTGAACCAGGTATTTTAAATTATATCAAAGGTATATTTCCCACAGGTACAAAATCTGAATTACGATATATTGGGATCCTGTTCACCTAAGCAAACTTTTTACTTCTGTTAGCAAATTTCAGAGGAGAAATGAAATAAAGACAATAAATAATAATATAAATAATTAATTTTCCTTTCTCAAATATTACATTTAAAATAGAATGAAAATACAGTTTTCTTACTCCTAGCTGTTACAGAACAGTAATCTCTCAAAATGGCAACCAGTATGGGTTTCCTATCTTTTATTTTGCTGAGAAAGGGCATTAAAAAACATCCTAAACTACGATCTTACCATAACCATTCATTTCATAAAAGAATATATGATCAACACGAAGGTTAAAAAGTCTAGAATAAAAGAGAATCTTTAAAATGGAACAAATTTATAAAATCTCATCACTACTCCTCTATCCTATTTCTCATTTTATTGGGGACTAGCAAAAACTTTTATCACAAAATGGCATTTGGGAACCCCAGTTCTGGATTTAAAACACTATTCTGACATACTTAAATTCACTGAAAAAGACCATTTAAGTTTTCCTTTTTAAAGATTTATTTTATTGTTTTTGGCAGAGACAGAGAGAAAGAAGGGGGAGGGCCCAAAGCAGTCTCCATAGTTGTGTGTTATCAGTTTTTGACTCGGTTTTGTTCCACACAGGTGGGTGGGGGCCATGCAGGGCAGGAACTGGGCTGGGGGCCTCCTACTTAGAAGGCATGCCCCCTTGGCCAAACTGGGGGAGGGCGAGAATTGAACTGGGGGCTTCCTGCATGGGAAGCACACCACAGTTCAGCATATGGGTCCACATGGGCCAGGGCCTGGATTTTATCCCTGGTCCCCAGGGCTGAAAAGCGAGTGCTTAACCCACTGAGCCATCCCGGATTACCCCATTTATGTTTTTTTTAAGATTTACTTTATTGTTTTTGACAGAGAGAGGCAGAGACAGAGAGAAGGGGGAGGGCCCAGAGCACCCATTTATGTTTTTAATGAAAATGAGTATTTCCATGTTAAATAAGACTGTTTTTTATTTTATTTATTTTTATTTTTTGTTAAATTTATTGGGGTGACATGGGTCAGCAAAAATTACACAGGGTCCAGGTGTAAAATTCTACAATACATTGTTTATGTGTTGGATTATGCGTTTACCACCCAGAGTTGTTCTCTTTCCATCACCATATATTTGAGTTTCCCTTCCCTCCTTGCCCACTTATCCTCAGGTAACCACTAAACTACTGACTGTGTCCATGAGTTTTTTGTAAAACAGATTTTTAAAATAACAGTTTAAATTAGGTACTCCCCCATAATGCATCTTGTAATCTAAGGTCTTGAGTTCACTTCAGTGAATGATACTTTCACTTCCATAGGATATTTAAAATACAAAATTTAATATTATATAAATACTTCAAACATATAGAAAAGTAAAAAAAAGATACCCATGTACCCACCATTTACTTTTAGCAGATATTAACATTTTACCTGATTGCTTAGAAATTTAAAAATACTTTATACTGGAACATTAACATTCTATCATGTTTGCTTTATTTTATCCCTCTCCATACATCTTTATTAACTATTTCCAAAAAACAATGATATCTCTTACATAACTACAGTATATTCAGTTGCTCATCTAATGTCCTTTACTACAAAAGAAGAACATTTTCTTCGTCTAGAATCCAATCCAGGATCACATATTGCATTTAGCTGTAATATCTCTTTAGTCTGTTGCTCTGAAAGTTTTTTTGTCTTTATTTTTCCCGATCTTGACAGTTTTGGAGTTATAGAACATGTGTTTTTTATTTTATATAAAATATGCCTCAACTTGGGTTTGCTTGATGTTTCTCACCAGATGGCAGGTTACACATTTTTGGCAGGAATATTGCAGAAATGATGTTGTATCCTTCTTAGTCCATAATTATCAGGAGGCATATGATATCTATTTGTCCCACACTAGGGATGTTAATTTTGATCACTTATTTATTAAGGTTTTATCTGTCAGATTTCTCCACTCTAAGATTACTATCTTCCCCTTTGTAACTGGTAAGTATTTTGGGGGAGGGGCTATGTTGAGACTGTAAATATCCTGTTTCTTATAATTAACTCACTAATTAATTTTAGCATACACTGATGATTCTGGCCTGCAACTATTATTACCATGGTGGTATCAAGAGAGATTTCCTTATTTCATCATTCCTTCTACCTGTTAGTAGACATTCAATTGTAAGGCAAAGGTTTTCCTACTATTCATTTATTTATTCATATATTGATTTATACCATTATGGATTCTTACTTTATTTTGTTATAATCAGTTATCGTCATTATCTATTTTAATATTCAAATGATCCATATGTGGCCTCTGGAGGACCCTACAAATTGGATTCTATACCTTTCTTACATATTCTCATCATTTTAAAGCACTTCCTTATTTTTCTGGCACTGCAAAAATGTCCTAGGCTCATCTTGTACCTTCTCATTCCCAGCTTTGAAATCAGCCATTTCTTCAAGTAGTTATGGATCTTTTTGACAGAGAATGTTATTTAGAAGGCATGATCTAAGTACTACGTAGTATCACTGTTTACTGAGGAGTCACCATTTTCAGGCCTTTTTGAGGACAGAGCAAGGAAACATAGTTATGTGTATATATGCACACATCTCTATTTCTACATCTATCTATATTAGGACTCATAGTTTAATATTCACATTTCTAGTTCCAATCCATTATAAGAGTTCATTCTAGCCTGCTGTTTCTGTATTTCTAAAATCTCTTCTCTGACTGTGAGAAACTTGGCTCTCATTATTATCAATACATTAATTAGCTCAATTCCAGAACATATATTACAGTAGTTTCAGAACTATTAGCCCATACCACTCTGAAAAACAAACCTACTAACTAGAGTTCAATATCTGTTTACAAATCTTTTTGTCTTTAGCCTGTGTTCAGGATTATTGAGATTAGGACTCTCCTCCCCAGGCCCCTCTTCAATGCAGTTATTTGTTTGAAATATAATTAGTTCAATTTAATTTCTATTTTTGTATCAATTTGTTTTTTCCTCATTTCTTGTTGATATTTTTTGAATATATAAAATGTTACCATAGTCTAAGTCAAAACTATATTAAAAAACATACTTGGAGAAATGTTACAGTTCCACCCCATCTACCTCATCATTCCCAATCTCCTATCCTTTCCAGCCGTCCCCTCTGTAGGTAACCAATTTCATTACTTTGATTTATCATTTTTATATTTTATTTTTATGTGAATCATGTATTCATATCTTTTGTCTATTTCTCTTATTAGATTTTTGGTCTCTATTTCCTCAATTTTTAAGAGTTCTTTATAAATTGGGAATATCAGCCCTTTGCTTGCGATTTTTTTTCTGTCAGTCATTTTTTGACCTTGGTAATAGTGTTTTCCAATAGTTTTCCACTAGAGGTATTTTGAGCCAAATAAAAATCTCCTTTTAAAAATGTGGTCAAATTTATCAATCTTTTATTACATCTGAATTTTAATTCATACTTAAAAAAACTTTGCTATGACCAGGTTGTAGTTTCTTCTGTCAACTGCAGTAAAACCAATTTTTGTGTATGGTATGAAATATGGGTCTAATTAATATTTTTCCAGTTGTCCCAGAACTATTATAAAACCCTTTATTAAAAGCCCCAGTGATTTGAGATTGCACCTTTATCAATACTGTATCTTCATATGTATTTTGGTCTTTCCTGTATTCTCTTTTCTATTCTATGGTTTGTTTATCTATTTCATGTGCTAGTTAGTATACTGTTTTAATTTAGAAGTTTTACAGAATATTTTAATAACTGGTAGGGATAATATCCTTTCTAGCTTTTTGTTTTGTGTTGTTCTGGCTTCTCATATGAACTTCAATTTGACTTGTCAAGCCCTATAAAAAAGCTGGTAGGTATTTTTGGTATTCATAGACAAATTAGAACTGACAACTTTACAATATTAAGTTGTCTTAGCTAAGGACAACGAATGTCTTTACAGTTGTTCAAGTCTAATATTTTGTCCTTCAGGAGTGTTTTACAGATTTCCTCATATAAATCTGTATATCTTTTAAGTTTACTAAGCATTTTATATTCTATTTCTTAAATTATAAATGTTTTCTTTTTTTCTATCATCTTCTAACTGGTTATTGTTCATGTAAATGAATGCTATTAAATTCTGCATTTTAATTTTATATACTGTTACTTTACCCATTTTTTTACTGTATGTCTTTCATTTTATAATAGCCTTTAATTTTATAATAAATTTATCATTTCAGAAATTTTATAATAGATTTTGTACGGTTTCTCTGAGACACTATATTATCTAAAAATATATTTTACTTCTTTTTCCAATTTTTATGTTTTTAATTGATTTCTCTAAAGAACCTTGAGTACAATTAGCCTATCAAATACTATGTTGAACAGTAGTAGAAATAATGGATATCCTTGCTTTATTCTTCATCATAATGAAACTGACTCATGTTTCTCCCATTAAGGATTTAAAACTAAAAATATCCATCCATCCAATCTCTCTAATTTTTAAAAATAACAACAAAATAACATCCATAGATGACAAAAAAGATAACAAAAGATTTTATTGCTGAGATTTGCTCAAGTGGTCAATTACATTAATGGATTTCCTAATACTGAGCTGATCTTAAATTCCTTTAATCCCATGTGGTCATGGTATATTACGGTATCTTTATAATGCGGCACTGGATTCTGTTTGCTGAATTATTTAATATTTTTGCATTAATATTTGTAAGTGATATTGGTCTATGATTTTTCCCATCCTCATCAGGTTTAGATTATCAATATTTTACTTGCTCTATAAAAACAATGTTCTTGAACAGTTTATGGAGCTTTAGGACAATCTAATCTTTGAAGACTTGGTAGAAATGCCCTGTGAAACCATCAGGACCTAATGCTTTTTGTGGGCCACTTCCTTGATAACTTCCTCTTTTCTTCAAAAGAAATCTTTCCATCTCTAATAGGTCCTTTTGGTAAATTATCCATCTTAACTAAGTTTTTAAATTTATAAAGATATGCAAAGTAGACTTATATGATTTCATAATGTTTCAATGGTTATGCCCCCTTGTTATTTCCTGTTTCTATTACTTGTGATTTTTCGTTTCTAAAGAAAATCAGGTCACTAAGAGTTTTTCTACTCTCTACCTCAGGGATTCCCAACCCTGTGCACGCGGGCGCCATGGCGCCCTCGGCCCGATTTGTGTGCGCCCGCCATTATTTGACTGCATCAGAAGTTTTTCATAAACACTAAGTAAAACTATAATTTATTTTTATACATTTGTTAGAATTTTAAAATATTGTTGGAGTATCTACACAGGTTTATTATATTCGTTGGTATGTTTGCGATATCGTATGTATAAGTTTTCCCCTAGCTTTCGCCTTTGTACATGTGGCGTCTTGTGTAGCCGCTGCACTCTTTAAACTCTCCTCTCCCCAACCGGGAGACGCCACGTTGCCATTTTGATTGCGGTTGCTGGGCTGACCGGGTCGTGATGGTTAGCTAGGATCACAGTGTTTTGATATATTCGATTTTAAATGAACTAAAAGCGAGGTAGGTAATCTATTATTATGGTGGCAATTTGATATGATATTGTAGTTATATAACTATTTTTTTTATTTTTTTAGTCCTAAAATGAGTGGACCAAATAAGAGAAAACAAACCTATAATTTTAACACAGACTGGGAGGAATCCTATTGTTTCATTAATTTAAAAGGTAAATGCGTTTGCCTGTTGTGTGGCAGTAGTATTGCAGTGCCGAAAAAACAATGTTGAACGTCACTTTCAGACAAGTCATACCACTTCTGATACGAATTATTCACTTAAATCTGAAGTAAGAAAGAAAAAAATAAATCAACTAAAATTAAGTTGAACTACTCAACAGACTGTTTTCACTCGACATGTGGAAAAATCTAAAAAGGCAACCATTGCTTCTTTCAAAATTTCTCACATGCTCGCAAAGAAGAAAAAACCTTTCCAGGATGGTGAATTGTTAAAAGAAGCACTTCTGACTGCTGCCGATTGTTTGAGGAATATTCTAACAAGCGTGAGATTATGCCGGCGATACAAGACCTACAGTTGCCAAATAACACAGTCACAAGAAGAATACACGCAATTTCAAAAGACTTGCAAACTCAGTTAAAGACTGACTTGGAATATGTGACTGCTTCTCTCTGCAATTTGACGAGTCAACAGATATATCAGACACCGCACAGTTGGCAGTTATGGTGAGAACGGTATTTGGTAACTTCACAGTAAAAGAGGAGCTGTTGAAAATATTACCAATGAAAGGACAGACGAGAGGTGAGGATATTTATAAAACTTTCAGAACATATGCCAGGTCGATAAACATGCCTTTGCATAAGTTGTCTGCGATAACTACTGATGGGGCACCAGCAATGGTTGGTCAAAACAAAGGATTGATTGCCCTTTGCAGGAAAGATGAATCATTTTCAAACTTTATGTCCTACCACTGTATTATCCATCAGGAAGCTTTGTGTTGTAAAATACTGCCCTTTGAACATGTTATGAAAA